>CATIWM010006589.1:0-20851 GCA_949671775.1 Mallotus repandus | reverse complement strand
TAGTGTTTTTGTTTCTTAATTATGTTTATATAAGTATTGTAAAAGAATATATTTGAAGTCAAATACTGGTGGCTAGGTTTTGTGTAAAGCACTTATGTATAAAAGTGATTTATATTGCATATTAATGTTTACTCTACCATATCTTCGGTTTGCAAAGAATTATATCAATCTAGTTATAAAAATGTGATTTTCCTATGTTACCAAATAATCTTGTATTATAGTTATCAATCATAAATTCATCAAATTACAAGGAGGTTTGTCATTTTCAATTACATAATTACCTCAAGCTTATTTTAATTCTTTTAACTAATATAATTATAATTAATATATATAGTTTGATTAAATTAAATCCTATGTTGAATGGTTGGCTTTAAACGTCCATCTCGGGCTATGTGAGACGAGGTGTGACAAACCCTCTATATTGAAAAGTCAAAATTTTGCACCAAAAGTGGAGATTAAACATCAAAAGAAATCTGGACATTCATATATTGTCAAACCAAATGTTAAAGGAGTTTAGATTTGTGATGATGACAACAGGTTAAATTCAAGTCCACAATCTAAAATTCATGAGCAAAAGGTTGTTCATTAAAAAAGAGGCCCAGAGGGTAATATTTCTCATGAGAAAAAACCAATTCCCTAGTGCTACATGCCTTTTCCCTAAGGCCAAGAACCACTTCCCCTGGGACTAGGACAAAACACAGATGGTGACATTTCACCTAAGGAACAATAAATTTCTCAAGGCCAAACATTCGTTCCTCAAGGTCAAATGTCGATGTATTAAAACCATTTGTCTTCTCTTGAATCCCCAAAAGTGTAGAAAAGGAGACAAAGCTGATAGAGGAAAATTCATTTTCCTCAATGGTATCAACCAAATCTATTAATATAGATTCAAGAACATTGGTGGATCTAAAAAGAACATCAAAGAAAAAGAGGTGGTTCAACCTTCCAAGATTAATCCAAACAAGTTTAGAACTTATTGGATGCTAGTTCCTCATTATAAATTTTTAGCACTAGATAAAAGGCCACCTGCTTCAAATTACTTCATAAATAACTACAAATACAAGTCAAAAAAGGATGAAAGGCCTGTACAATCTAGATATGAGGTATCACCACCTATTGCACTGAGCAAGTAATGGCATAGGGTGGAAAATAAAAATTTTTCTCAACTAATATCTTTTACTCAGAAGAGAAAGTTATAAAGACAAAGGGCAGCTGAAAAAATACAGAAGGAACAAGAGGTTCCCAAATTCAGGCCTAAAGCTACAGAGAATTCACTTTCTAACAAAAAGGAATCCATGATGCATAAAACTGAGGAAAGTTTCATTAAAGTTCAGAACACTCAAAGGGCAACTTCTCTAGTAGAAACATAAAGGGTCATTCTAGAAAAGTTATCAGGAGAGCTAATTAATGTAATAATGGTTTTTCCAATTATTGTTAATAACTTTCCAATTTTCTTTATGCCAGATCCAATTGAACTACTGAGCTTTAAAATGGATTATTTTTCATGAAATATCTCTTTGTTGAGCCTAAGAAGGGTATCAAAGGAGGTGGAGCTGAAAATATTTCCCACTATGTGGGAAAATGAAAGCTAAATAAAAAATAAGTTACTGGCCTCTGGTTAGGAATTTTCCATTTAGTGGCAATATTTTACTTTTTTGGGTTTTAAAAATTGGTTTGATGGTCATTGTCTTAAATAAATAATGTTTAAATTTTGCAAGTTTTTGTGTTTCTATTTACTATTATTTTCTTCAGTGTGTTTTTTAGTGTGTGAATAAATGTTGTGAACAACGATGTGTTGATGCAATTTTAGTAGCACAATGGCTGAAAATTAGACGTTTTTATTTTGATGCATGGATGTGGTGTATGTGTGTGGTGTGATTAGTGGTGCAAAAGTTGAAGAATCTGGTTAATGGAAAAAAAGATAGGCAAAAACAAAGCAAATGACTAAAGGATAATAGATTCATCTTCCATATAAAGATAGAACTATAGAAATATCAAGAAAAGATGTAGACTGGCTGTTAGAAGTCAAGATAAATTGAATTCCTCGAGGTGCATAGGAAATAAAGAGCAAATACGTAGCTACACAATTTCCAGGGAAGAAAATCACAAGATAAAAGGCTAAATAAATAAGTAATTTGGCTATAAAATAAAATTTGCCAAGGAATATAGTGTGCTATGGGAATATACATTATTTTGGCAACTTATTGCTAAAATAAATACATTTGCCTTAACAAGTTCGTGCATGAATAAAGATATGTGATGAAAGTGGTAGTGGTTTTGTATATCACATGCTAATTTGCTTTATTCATGCTATAATGAAGTGTTGCACTAAGTTTCACCAAGCAATCAATGATGAAACAAGCAGAATTCGCACAAAAAATAAGCAAAAGACCTTTTTCCTCAAGGTAATTTATTTGAATAAATGTAACCAACCAAGAAGCACTTAATTCAGTTTAATAAAGCCAAATTAAATGAATAAATCCCATAAGAAAGAATTTTGGCAAAATTTTACTAGAATCAATATGGAAAAGTGTTTCAAAGAAATATACTAATCCATTTTGGTTTGTTTTCCCCAGAGTAAAGCAGACCAAATTGTTAAGGTGCAATCTAAGGATGAGTATTAATGAGGTTATTTTGGCCTAATAGGCCAAATGGTTCTTAATTGAAGTTAAATCGTGTTTGAAATTCATAATAAAATTTTGTGATTTACTTAAGAGTTTAAGTTAAATTTTGGCCAAGAGAAAAATTATTTTTCATTGGCCAAACACTGTTGAGAATGGAAATTTGAAAGAGGTAAATTTTGACAGAATATTATACAAAATGTTTACTTGGGGAAATGCATTCTAAAGGCTTTAAGGCCTTAAGGAACAAATAATTTTGCCAAACTTTGAACTAAAAGCATGAAATTATGCTAAGGAATTGCAATAATTTGGCCATGATTCACCAAATTGATTTGGGGAAATAATGCTCAAATGAAATGGGAAACAAAATTGAGGAGCCAAAATATTTAGAAATGGCAAAAATTGCTTAAGGTCGTGGAAATTTAGCTAGAAATATTTTTTGGCTACAAAGCAATGTTACGAGCCATGAAAGTAATGGATAGGCTTGACATAAATGAGATATGGCACTATAAAAATTCCCAAAAGATCAAGGTGGAAATAAATTTTTGGTTAAAATTGCTGAAAATAAAAGCAAGAATTAATGTGCATTTTTATTTTGACTCTAAAAGCCAAGATTTCATCTATACTGGAAAATTTTTGGTTTATAAAGCCAAAAATAATATTTGTTTTCCATATCATTATTTTGGCATTTTTGGCATTGTTGGGTAGTGTGAGCAGTAACCCGATTTGGTGCCTTAGAAAAAATTTCTCAGTTCTGAAAAATCATGAGCCTGAAAGTTGGGGTTAGAGCATATATCAGGTGTGTTATTGGCATCATAACGATGGCAGTATGTTAATGTTGTGTGATTGGATAAACTATAAATTTGGCATGAAGAGGAATGGTAGCCTCTTCTGCTACCACGCTATAGTCTGCGCGTTGATGAAGGTCGGAAACTAGGCATACTAGGAGAGAATTGAGAATGTTGCACCAAGTGAGCATAAGGTAACTGTGGCTATTGAGATTTTAATAATAGTTCATATGCAACTAATTGCCCATAGAGCTCATTAAAGGATATGGAATCAATACGTTGTTGAAGGGCACCGATAATGCCATTATATTCAGTTCACAATTTATGAAAAATAATGGCATTAAATTCAGATGTGGAAATGGCTTAGCCAGCTAAAGTGAGAGAATCAGCAAGCGCCTTTGCTTGATAAAGATATTAAGTCATCATTTTATCATCCTTGGATAAATTGTGCAATTCAATATACAGTTGTATACGTTGTGTATAACTAACCACTCTATATGCCATGGCGAAGGTTCTCCAAACTTCTGCAGTAGAGTTGAGGTTAGATTTCCTTTATAACTGATGAAAGTTACCATGAGAAGAGAAGTTGGTCCTTATTAAACCAAGTGGTGTAAGCAAGATTAAGGACATATTGATTTGTAGTAGGATCGATAATTTATTTTGGTAGTGGAGCTTTGGTTCCATTGGCAATGCCATGAAGATTGTAAAAATTAAAAAGTGAAGTAAACTAGAACTTCCAGGTGATATAATTTTTTGACATCAACTTGATGGAGAAAGTTTGTTGAATATTAGTTGATGGTATGATTAGAGAAGGTGATGAATTGAATGAAGGAGCAATATTGTTGTTTGATGTTGTCAGGGAAGAAGAAGAAAAATAAGATGATGAGGATGAATAATTGAGAGAAGTCATCTTGTAAACCTACTCTGATACCAAGTCAAAGATGTAAGTGTGCGAAGAATGAATTAATTATTTCATTCAATTTACAATTGGTTAAATATAAGTCTGAGTAACAAACTTCACAAGTAAAGGTAGATAACTATTGTATAACAACCTAACAAATATAAAAAGTTTAAATTGTAGAGGTATATTTGACAGTTAATAACCAATAATTTGATGTATATTGTTTATGTAGGATTTATGACACATTTTATTCAATCATGTGTTTCACTTAAAATAACAAATTGAAATACATATTAAACTTAAATATGAATTAAATAAAAGCATCTAAATATATTTCAATAATTGGATTTTCAAAATGGCAATGTCTAAATAATCCAAAATGCTATTATTTGCATTTTTTTAACTGCCACAACATATATATTTTTAACCTAACTAGAAATGATAAATACCTAAAAAGCCAGTTGAGTGCCTTCTAAACTTGAAACTAAACATGAAAATGGAGTTTAAATTCTTAAGGAACTTAGGGGGATTACAAAAAATAAGTGTATGCTTGCATGTAAACTATAAAAGATGACCGCAAAAGATCATAAAAAAGATCACTAAAAAGATAAAAAAAAAGTTCATAAAAAACATATGTTATGTAATATGTTCAAAAAGCACAAATTGTGAGTTTTTTGCTTCAATTGGTCTAGAGTTATTCAAAGCTTATTGTTGATTGCTCCTTACTCGTGATACAAAGCTGCTAGTTCGATTCCTCATATTCTGCCTTTGTTCTTAAAACAATATTGTGGTGATAGTTGGGTTGCCTCTCGAAGTCAAAAATGATGGAGCTTGAAATTATAAGTTTATTTATCCTTGGCCATCTTGAAAAACTTAATTTTTCTATTCACTATTTTTTCTCTTTTCAATCTCCTCCGTTCATACCCTTTTAAACTATTCTAATCTTTATTAACTACTTCCTTCCCTTTTCTTTTACTAATCTAGTTGTCTCCTTACTCAAGTTCCCACCATCTATCCTAGCTTCTAAAGCATTATCATGATAATCTTTTACGTAAACATCATTATCAACACCTTCATATTCATTCACTTTCCCCTTAGTTAAGTCATTCACATTAACTACCTCATTAATATTTTCACCAAATTGACATATAGAAATGTCATCAATCATTTTGTTAATGTTGTCACCTACTTAATACTCCTTTTGCTCCTAATTATTTGACGTTTAAGGATTATTTACATAGATTAAGGAATGTGATTAATATATGTATAAAATACTATACTACCCTTATAATAATTCATTTAACCAATTATTAGCTTTGTATAGTCCCAAAAGAAGTGTATCTATTGAATTAATTCTGCTATTTGTTAGGTCAAAAACTTATATGCACCAAAATATTTAAACAATAGACTAATTCTTTGCCAAAAAATTACTTCCAAAAATGTTTGTTATTCTCTCACCAGTAGTTTGCTTCTCATCTTAATCAAGTAAAGCAATGAGGGAAATAGATTTGAATGTGGTGCCAAATGACTATACAGATAATTTAAAAGCTTATTACAACACATGCCAAAGTCATCGAATGTCTTTTGGTGAAATAGATTTGAATGTTGAAATTTTAAATTCACCAAGGTCTCCAGTTGATTTGTCAAATTTCAATATCATAGCAGACTATGATGTGGATGAGGAAAAAGGACTGTAAGCATTACAAGAAGCATCAAACTTTAATATTGGCACCATTTATCCCTTTCTTTCCTTTTCATATTAATCCAATGCATACTGTGGATTGATGGATATGAGAGGGTTATAAGAGGGCTTATGCGCCTTTTATGTGAGCTTGATGGTTATGAGATGGCTTCTATGCTTTTTAAGAGACTTAGGTAGAACAATTCAAAGCGATTAATCCTAGCTGAATAGATGACGGGGCATGTATTTTAGGAACTTTTAATGCGTAATTATCACCACTATGTAATGCATCCAATCAGACTATTCTATTCATAATATTTAATATGAAGTCAGTTTGGATGTGGTAACTTGAGGAAAAAAGTTTTATGCAATGTTGTCATTGCCATAATTTTAAAAGAGTTTTTCATAGGATTTCTGTGTTTTTTATTATTACGGTGACATATTAAAAATTGTGGAGAATTTATTTAAGCTACATTGAATTGATGTAAAATTGTACTTCGCATTGAAACATGACAGAGAAGTTTAGAAGGAAAATTAAATATCTTGTATCGGGTTTGTGCTTTTAACAACACTATACAACGACCCTCCTCTCTTCTTTGAAATTAATTGTAACTGGTCAAGTCATGGCATACAATGTTTAACCAATTACACAGTTGTCCTTTAATTACTTGGAGTAGTATATCTAGAATTCATCTTTGGCAACAAAAGTAGTTTATGCTAGAACTTTTGGTAATTTGTTGCAGCTTGTGCTTTATCTTTTGCTATTTTGTGTAGATATTCTACAATCTATACTTTGTCTTTCATAAATAGTGCATTTCCAAGATTATAGCGGCTGCATGTTAGTCTGTAAGTATTCTTGAAAGTTTTAGGCTTTACTATAGTCAATTTATGGATTATATTATATTAATCAATAATTTATCATATATATAGTCTGCTATCATTTTTTTTAAAAGAGCTAATGAAAGTGACATGCTATTTTTTTTTTAAATAAATGAAACTATCATCGAAGGCAATGAAAATTTAGAGTCATCATCAACATATAATTGCCTAAAATATGTGATTTTAAGTGACGAAAAGCATAAAACCATACAAAATATGCTACAACGAAAGAGTGTTGGTGGAAAATTAAAAAATGGGCAACAACAGAGGTAGCTTCATCATTTTTTGTTCCACGATGCACTGTTGAGCAACTTTGGTAGCAAGCAACAGATAGTGAAACTGGTGATGTCTCTTATAAGAAGACAAGGAATTATGGTCGTAAGAGAATCCAAATTGATAATGATAAAATCCAAGAAGTTCCTTCACAAAAACGAATAACTCTTTGGAATTTATCTTCAGAAATCAACATAAGTATGACCACATTGTTTAGATATCTGCAATATGGAAATATCTGGCAACATTTGAAAGCTATCAAGCCTACTCTAAAGGAAGAAAACAAAAGATCACAATTGTAATATTGCCTATTAATGCTTGATGCAAGTAGCATGCCACATGATCCAATTTTTATTGGTATGTATAATGTGGTTCACATTTATGAAAAGTGGTTTTAAATGACAAAAAATAGAAAAATACTACTTGTTACCCAATGAAGAAGATCCCTTACATACTTGTAAAAGTAAAAATTTCATTGGAAAATTCATGTTTTTAGTAGTTTTAGCTCATCTAAGGATTGATGCACAAAGAAATGAGATCTTTTCGGGAAAAATTGGAGTGTTTCCTTTTGTCAATCAAGAGCCTGCTAAAAGAAGTAGTGTTGATACAATTGTAGGAACCATGTAAACAAAGCCAATTACTTCAGTTAATAGGGATGTTATAAAGATGTATTTGATTAAAAAAGTACTACATGCCATCAAGGAAAAATGGTAAACAGAGGAGTTACATTATCCGATATTTATATAACAAAATAATGCCGAAACACACATCAGTCCTGATGACGAAGAATTTCAATGAGAAGCCACAAAAGATGGATTTGATATATGTTTGATGTGTCAACTTGTAAATTCTCCTAATTTGAATGTGTTTGATCTTGATTTTTTTGCTGCTATTCAATCGTTGCAGTACAAAGAGTCATAAAAAAAATATTGACGAGTTGATTAATGTCGTCGTGAAGTCGTTTCAAGGTTTTCCTTTAATAAAGTCTGATTATATATTTTTAACCTTGTAATTGTGTATGGTAGAGATCATAAAAGCTAAGGCTTCTCAACAATACAAAATTCCATATATCAACAAAGTAATATTGCAAAGTAATGGTAAACTTCCTTCTTAAATCAAATGTGATGCTGAATTGGTGCAAGAAGTTAACCGTTATTTAGAATAATGAGTTTAGTTGAACAAGTATCTCTTCTTAACTTATTTATTTTTCTTTTCCTGGAGGGCAAAATTTGATATGTTCTATCATTTAGTATTCTTTTTCTTGTTAATTATGTGAGCAAGGTTTCTATAATGGCTTGATACATGTGTTAAGGAAGGGAAAAACCAGAAGTCAGTGCTTCAACAACCAAGTGTCATATTAATACAGATGCACAAATAAATGAAGCCAATATAGTTATTCCTGCACATTCAATTGAAATTAAGAGAGCAAGTATGTTGTTTAAATTTTACATTTTTAGAATTTTGTAAGCTTGAGGATGGTTTTTGAATTATTTTAACTCTCTCATCTTTATTACTATATGTTTAATTTATAATTATATTACTCTGCAGTCAGGCTCTCTACCAGACTGCCAAGCAAAGACTCTTTCCTCAAAGAAGTGAGTAAGAGTGCGAGTGCATATGAGTGGTCACCTACTCATGTTATTGTCTGATAACTTGGTCATTATAAAAGAAAGCCATGTTTCAACTTTATAGACAACATGCTCATTATTTGTTTTGGAATTTAGCGGGGACCTTTAAAAAGTAGCATTACCTATTTAGTTTTTGCTCAGCCTTTGGTTATTTATTATTCAAAGTCTATTTGCAAGTTTTGTTCACTTCTTAGCAATGATATATATATTTTCCCGACTATGTTCTAGGTTTTAGTTCAGTTCTCTAGATAATTACAGAAATGCTTTCAGTGGAGTCGATAGTAAACCAGATCTTTGCAATACAGCAACTCAACATCATAAATAGCTTATGCATAATAGACAAATTTTGCTTGATGCACTCCTTGTTAAGGATTCTTCATGCCAACTATTCTATCACTGGGAATTCCACCAATTTTTTTCCCTTTATTTTAGTTTCTCAAATGTATGGTTCTTTGATTTGCTTGGTGATAATGAACCAAATGAATATGTGGAAGTAGGTCCAATTCATGAAGTGCATGTTGCATTTTTTGTTGATGGTATGAATTTGAACTGTGATTCTACTTTAGCAATTCACTTGATACCATTTAAAATCAAAGAAATTCATCTATAACAAGTTACAAGTTCGAAATTGGTATGAGACTAGTTGCAACTTTTGTGATCATATCTGTACATATTCATTTGGAAGAAGAGTTACTACATAAGATTTTATGATCCTTGCACATAAGAAAAATGTGTGACTATTTTAGGGAGTGCTTGGAACTTCCAAGTCAAAATGGAGCAACTAGCAACCTTACCGTTGCAAGAAGGCTCACCCTTTAAATAGTAGTGAATATAATATGATTGTTCAGATCATGTTTATAAAAAAGTTATTCTTGCATATAATATCATCATCATATTTAAATAAAAACAAATGTAGTTCAAGCAGTAAATATTTTATTCTCTAGATGCTTTTTTTTTCAAGATTTCTTCTTTTTGATCTATAAATCTCTCCTACAATTCAAAAAGTGTGCCAAACCAAAAAATTTGATTCCAAACAATATATCAGACTTGTATATGCAGAAATCCTGATATGCCCGTACACATAAAAGATAAATAGGTATTTTTTGTAACTCAAGAAAGCTAGCAATGACACGTCTTATATACATATACAATCTACAGACAACAACTGATGTCAGTTTCCTTTTTACTTTCTTTTTTGGTAAGGTAAGCAAAATACAATATGTGAACATGTTATGTATTTTTTTAATGTGAAAGTGAATTTCCAGTCAATTATTGATAGAAAAGAACAACATCAAATCTTGACAAAAGGCAAACCCTATCATGATAGTCGAAATCATCTTGCACCTGAACAACATTTTATTTTTAGTCATGTTAGAAGATCAGTCAATATGCTGGCATACTAAATTGCTAAGAACTTTGATTTTTAGTTGTTTGCCTAAGAAAATAGGCATGTAACCCCTCTGTATTTGAATGCTTTTTTGTACTCTAATACTGCTGCAAATTCTCCTGATGAAAAAAAAAGAAAATGACTATGCTAAGTCTTGAGATATTAAAAAAATAGTTAAACAAGGCACCTTAGTTTTCATGTTGCCAACAAGAAATTAGTCTCCGAATTGAAACCCTGCATGTATATCTTTTATTCAGATCAACAAACTTGTCCAATATGAGCTAAGACTATCTAAGAAAGGAGTAGGTGATTCAACATGCAAAATATATACCTTCTTAATATTTTCTAATCCAATATATGGAGATTCAAAAAAAGGAGCCAGTAGAAATTAGTTGTGTGAATACAATTTAGTACCTAAAGTTCAAAAGACAGTAAAATTTAGTTAATTTTTGTAGCATATATTCAAGCAAATACCCAACAAAGAGGAGAAAATAGTCTTAATTTGATGAACTAAAGTAGCATGTCACAACCCAACAAACAAACTAGTTGCAAATTACTGAAGCAGAAGCATTTTATCAAACACATTGCCCTTACCTACTTCAAAAGAACATAAAGAACACTCAATTGTAGCTCAAACCTCTGAATCTAATAGTAGGTTCTTCAAAGATACAATCTTCATTATAAATAACAAAAGTGAAATTCCCTAATTCCACAAAAAAAATCATTAATTTACATAGGTAAAGCCAAACTATAATTAAAGTGAAAAAAATTCTACTTTTTCACCTGTAACAAAATAAGCATTCTCATAATCAACCTTTAGTATCATTACAACATCATCAACATCAATACTTTTACCATTATCTTCATAATGTTCATATCAGAAGCAATCTATTGACAAAGATGTCAATGTAGGGCGCTAGAGATATTAAGCAGGACACTACCTCATATACAGGGCAACAAGGACATAAGACCTATCTGCAGAAACAAACCAATTATGTCAATTTGATGAAATAAGTAAGGAAGAAAGTATTTTGCACCTGGTGAACTAAGAAAAAAAAAAATAAAATAAAACATGCACTTCAATTACACAAAATCTGTAACACAAAGGCCACCCATCTCCCTTTTCTATACCTACACATTCTGCCAAACCAAAAAAAAAAAAAAAAACTAACCTCATAAGAACTTCTGAGAAACCAAATAGAGATTCTCATGCCTTCTACTTAATAGAACCTGGGAAGATATTTTTTTAATATGAATCAAAATACTACTTGAAGTTCTTTGTCTTCAAAAACTTAATATGCTTCTTCAGGAAATTTATTCAAATCAATATTATAATCCACAGGTGCATTCAAATCAACATCATGGACAATTTTCTTCTTTTCCTGGACAAATTTCTTCTTTTCTTCTTCATCTATACCCATTGTTTACTAGAATTTTGCGGTTACTGAATATGGTTTTGAAAGGGAAATAAAAAAGATGATGAATAGCTATAATTATATGAATAACAAGCATTGGGAAGGGAAGGAAAAGAATACTGAAGGTCGAACGATCAATAAGCTTTTTTCATTTTAAGGAAAACAATTAAGAAAGCTTTAAATGGGAGAAAGTTTTAAATAAGAGTGAAATAGGAAAAAAAGTAGTTAAAATGTACTGGTAACTTAAAGTGTCAAATAATTAAGAACAAAAATAGACACCTAAAATGTCAAATAATTAGGAACAGAGGGAGTAAGTTAAAACATTATCAACCCTCTCATTCCCCGCCTCATTAATTTCCTCTTTGTCTATGTATTTCCCATATGTGCCTACTTCATTAATGATGATAAGTACTACATCATTCATTTCAGGTGCTGCCTCCTTAACATTTTCACTCTATTCTATATGCATGACAATATGTGTAAATATAGGTTCATTAACATCATGTTTTGCATACATATGAATGCTTAATTGATGTCCTTTGAAATTTAAATTATGATATATGTCATTGTCATTTTTGGCTGAAAACATACCACCCTTCAAATTCTTTCCAAGTTCACATATAAATACATTGCTTACTTATGGAAACCCTAAATCTTCTATGAACTTTTTCTTAATATCTATTATTAACATATAATCAAGATCAAAGTTCAACACTTCTTCAATTTACCATTTACATATTGTAAGTCATCATCAACCATTACCCACATATCCTTATAATAATAAAAAAAAGACAAGTCAACCCATTTGGCAAATAGAAGAAATTTGGCACCACAAAACAAAGCAAGTTACTTTCCGATAATTTCTAAATTACTGTTACATAACCTAATATAAGTAAAACTCTAAATTTTACTTATGGTTAACCCTAATGTATGAATATAAACAATTTTTTATTCAATTTCAAAAATATAAAAACTCCAAATACCTTGAAAACATAATATTGTCCACTAGCAGTAAAAACAAATAGAACACAAGTTAGCCTAATGGTTAAGAATATACATACCTCTTGTTCTTTACAACAATGCACACTTTTTTCTTTCAGATACTAGCAAAACTAGCCCCATTTCAACTCATAGATCCACAAGGTAAAAGGTCAAAAAAAACATATTTGGTTTTTGAATATCATAAAGTGAATGATGTTGAAGATAAAGTTTGTTTTATTGTCGATGCAAACTAGGGATTTTATTTTGATTTTTTTTTGTATTAGCATATGATATAAGTGTGCTCATTTTAAGTATTTTTTCCATTACTTGAATTGAAATGGTTGGGGAGAGGAAAGGTTCCTTTTTTAGGGTACTTTGGAAAACAAATTCAGTGGAGACGGGTGGGGCCTAAAACTATGAAACTTGATGTTTGGCCAACTGATTTTAATATGGACCGTAAAATAAGGGTAGTCATCCCCTTTTAAATTAATGACAGTAAAAATTGAACCCTGCACCTTAAGATATTCTTGAAGAGGAATTACCATTTAACTACTCACTTACTTTAAGATATTAAGTAATCTCTCATGAAGGTATAATACATACATGACTTCTTGTACTTATCATTTTTTGTCAATTTGACACCTTAATTTATATTTTTGCTATTTTGATACCTGAATTTGACTAAAATGCATTAGTTTGCGCTAATATGATGACATAATGCATCTAACACCTCTGCACTTGTTATTTTTTATCAGTTTAACATCTTTACTTGTAGTCTTAGTCAGTCAAACCTTTATAATTTGACATATGCTGATTCATTATACGTCACGTGTACTGATAGAGATTTCAAAATTGTATTTTAGTCAAATTCAGATACCAAAATAGTAAAATTATAAGTTAAAGTGTCAACTGCTAAAAAAAATTATAAATATATGAGTCATGTATGAATTGCGCCCTTCCATGAAAGTATGCATTTGGCCAAATTCATTAAAGAAAAAAAAGATTAAATTTTTCAGTAGTCTTCGGTTTTGCTCGCCGCTGAAGTTATCGACAACTCAACCATACATCCATCCTATTAGCTCAGTTCCGCTTGGCCTCAGAACAACAATGATGAGACATATTATAACCATACTGTAGAAAACCAGGCAAATTGGGTGGTTAAAAGAGCCATGCCTCACTCTTTTCCTTTGTTAGAATGCGAAATTCCAAGTTAGGAGGCTTCCTCAGTGGTTGCGCCAATTCAGTCTTCGCTAACAATCACATACGCTCTTCTACTCCGTTGTTTACTTGGCCTTTCTCCCTCTCAAATTCTTCTCTTTTCATTCGGCGCCCTTTCTCTGGCTATGCAGCTGAGCAGTTCTCTGACGATGAGTACGAGTGCGATTTCGAGACCCATAAGGTTTTCCCATTCTTGCAATTAAATTTTCCGTTTTTGCTGTTGAATATTATTGTGCTGCAAAATAATTTGTGGGTTTGGGTTGTTCATGTCAGGCATCTTCCTCTGTGGCCAATATTGACGAATGGAAATGGAAGCTCAGCTTGTTATTACGTAGTGAAACTGACCAAGAAATTGTCTCTAAAGATAGAAAGGATAGAAGGGACTATGAACAGATTTCTAATCTTGCCAAAAGGATGGGACTTTACAGGTAATTTTAGCATTTGTTTGTTTTTTTTGCTGATTAATTTCTGTTGCATTCATGGTATCATACATGACTTCTGGCTGTCATTGCTCTCTCTTCTAGTGAAATGTATGGAAGGGTGGTTGTTGCTAGCAAAGTTCCTCTTCCTAACTACAGGCCTGATTTGGATGACAAGCGTCCTCAAAGGGAGGTAATGATTTATGAAACATTTGAATATTTTACATTCATATCCATGTGAAAGAAAGATGATTTCTTTCTGTCATGTTTGCATTGTTCATAATTATTTGTCTGTTTTTGTGAAGGTGGTAATCCCCTTAAGCTTACAAAGGAGGGTAGAGGGTTTACTTCACGAACATCTTGACAGAACACGACTATGTTCTGGAGTAGTTGGTAACTCTGCAGCTGAGGCTAGTGCATCCGTTGATCAGGCTGAAGATGAAAATTCAGATTCTTTTCTAGATGGCTCTGTCATGGAAAAGGTTTTTCAGAGGAGGAGTTTGAGAATGCGTAATATGCAAAGAGCTTGGCAGGTTTCAATTTTTCCCTCTTAATGAGCTTTCTACACATACTTTATTTCCAATATTGAAGAGTCAGGAGCCTTTTAAGCATCCAATCAATGATTGAGAAGAGGTACTGATGCTGTTCTATGCAACAGCTGTGAATTCTCAAAATAAATTGCTAATGTTGTAATGTGTGTTGATTGCAAATGGGGAAAGCCAAACCCTACAGTGCGTTGTATGTTCCTGACTCCTGAGTTTAAGCAATCAATGATCGTCCTTTGGAGTTCCATTTATAAATTTTAATATTTTGTTAAATGCATGCAAAAGATTTTCCTGTTGAGCTTAGCTGCTCCTTTTCCTCTTTTATTTTAAAGTGTTATAATGGAGCTAAACTAAATTAGAAAAGTATTTCCAGATGCCTTCACCATATAATTTCCTTGTATTCTGAATTTCGTTATAAAAAAAAATTTCTTGTCATATGATTTCATGTGCATAACAATTTTTGTTTCCTTTCTTCTTACAAAAGACATTTTCTGATTAATTTTTGTAGAGCTTTTTAGTGCATATTGAAATTGTTTTAAAAAAGAATTTTGTTCTTAATACATTTTGGAGTTCAATGAGGGAATTGACACTCAAAAGCTAACTTCTGTATGTCTCATTTCTCCATCATGCATCTCATTTCATTTAAAATAATTTATGTTGCTCCCTTCAGTTTACTTAATTTGGTCTTAATGGATAATTGACATTTTTATGGAAGTCAATAATGTAATTTTCATTTTCTTGGAAGTTATATCCTATGTAAAATAGGACATGTTTTTGGTGTATCTGTACATGTAGAAAGATGTATCTCCATCGGTTTGGTTGTTCTAAAATTTATGGGGTTGAAGCCTCACAGGGCTGATTCTTCTAGTGGGGAACTTGGGTTTGGAGATCTTTTGGCTGTTTATTTCTTATATTGGAACTGAGATTTATTCCCTTTTATTCATATGTTCACTTAGTGCACTTCATTTTCATTCTTCCATCGTGCAGGGTGGGCTCCTTTTGGTATTCTTTTAAGAAAATGGCAATTGTAATATGTTGCAAGGGAAAGAAAAATGACGTGTAATCATTCTGACTCTTTTCTAAATGTATTGCCTCTATTTTACAGGAATCTCCTGAAGGCAGGAAGATTATGGACTTCCGCAAATCTTTGCCATCATTCAAGGAAAAGGAAAAGCTGCTGCAAGCAATAGCAAGGAACCAGGTTTGAAATGGAACTCATCGTCTTACTTTTATCCTAGATGTCAGTGGTTGTGTGTAGGTGGAAGAAGATGCCGCTTTTTCTGCTTCAATTTTTGAAAAACCTTGTCGCTTCACTCTTTTTTTGATTACGGCTCCTTCATGATATTCTAAATAGATTTTACGTACCTATAAAATTTGTTTATAATTTATGGTAGCTACATCAGTCAATTGCAATGACTTGAGGGTTGAACTGGTGGTATAGTTATTATGCAATATTTCCAAGTGCTACTTGAAAAACTACGAGAATGTGGGGAGAATACCAAGTGCACAAAATTGACACTACTCTAAGCACTGAAATCACAAAGCTCGTGTCCAAACTATTTTGTATTCATTATAACTTAATTTTGATATAAAGCATTTGTTATCTTTCAAAAGTCAGAAATGAATGCATTAGGGAAATACGGGTGATTTCAATTGAAGACTGCTTGAGAGAGGAGTTGTAGACCTTTGGATACCCCTGTTAGAAAGGTGGATCACATTATGGTAGATGAAGGGAAGAAAGAAGGGGTAGACCTAAACCAACATGGAGCAAGTTGGTTCAAAATGATCTAGCAGCATACATCTTTGCAAGAAGATTGACCAAAATTGTTCAGAGTGGATAATAAGAATCCGAATAGCCAAATCCAATTAACTTGCCATTAAGCTTTAGTTGAGTAAAGTTGTTTAGTATCTACTATGACATAATGACTCGGTAGTGAGATTAGTTTGAAATATGCTAATTATTTTTTTTTTCAAATAATAGTTACATAGGACTTAGAAGTAGTGCAAGAGGAGAAAATAAAAATCTCAAATTTGGCTGATATTAATATGAATATATATTCAGGAGAAGTGTGCATGGTGTCAATACCTGAATCTATTAGTTGAGGTATTGTGGGTTTTTTAAGCATGTGGTCAATGCTTCAATTTCCCAGATATGACTTTTGCATTATTTTTTCTTTGTAGTTAAGGACACCTATCTGATTTGTAAAAACTTGGACTGGATCGGCCAGTTCATGGTCAAACCATTTGCCTGGCTGGTTTTCATTGTGTTGATATTCTCTAGGCACTAGTGCTTCCTGCTTTTGTTGGCTGATCTAGTCTGGACCAGTCTTGAGAGTTCTACTGATATATAAAAAGATGGATAATAATGCAATTGCTTTGTAGTCCAAAACATTTGTCTGATTTACAATTTATAGGTGGGTTGTTTTGGATTTTTTAATATTGAAGAAAGTTGATAATGCTAGATTGAAAGTTAGTAGGCTGTGATTTAAAAAATAAAAATGACAGTGTTGGGGGCTGATATGGAGTCTACAATGGCATGTTTCCAGTCTACGTTGCATGGAAATGTGCCAACACCGGCATTTCCCGGAATTGGATATGTTTCGGATACGGAAACGGTGAAAAACGGCCCCCATACGTATCGGGTCCAGTTCTATAAATTTTAGAAAATAGGAAACGAATTTCCTTTGTTCACCGTTTTCACTATCAACGCAGTCCTTAGTTCATCGGGAAAGAATTGGGAAGAAGAACAAGAAAATTACACCAAATCACTAAAAACACTCCGAGAAGAAGAAAAAAAAAGCCAAATCAAAAGAAAATAGAATTCAAATTAAAATTGGGAAAATACCCAAATCCAAAAGCAAAAGTCATAAAATACCCAAATTAAATTGCATCCCAACCCTTCGTCATCCATATCAATTTTCTTTCCGTGGTGGGAGGGTGGGTTTGTTTTGATTACAAAGAAGTTCTTAATTTCCAAAGGTGGGTGGCTGGGATTTTGTTCTTTTGAAAGAACCATTGTTGTTGATTTCCAGCAGTGGGTGGCTGGGTTTTGG
This sequence comes from Mallotus repandus, assembly GCA_949671775.1. Taxonomy (NCBI): domain Eukaryota; kingdom Viridiplantae; phylum Streptophyta; class Magnoliopsida; order Malpighiales; family Euphorbiaceae; genus Mallotus; species Mallotus repandus. Next base: position 3,062 of record CATIWM010006589.1, on the reverse strand, counting down.
TTCTTGAATATCGTAGGTGGGTGTATTTTTGAAAGATGTGGCTCATGCATATGTGTTCTGTTTTCTTTTGAGCAATTGTCCTATTTTGGTTTTAATTTAACAATTAAATAAATTGATGCATGTCTTATTTATTTATTTTTATTGAGAATTAAATAAATTGATGCGTATTTATTTTGTTGTGTTGTTGTTATTATTATTATTTATTATTTATTCTGTTAGCTTTAATTTTTGAAAATAATTATAATATTGGTAATATTTATTTAGATGCATAATTTTTAACTATTTCTATATAAAATTAAAAATTACAAAAAAATTATATTTTAATATTTATATATATATCCCTATATTTTTAATATGTTCACGTATCCGTATCCTATATTTTTAAAAAACAAGTTTCCTTGTATCCGTATCCGCGTTTCCCTGTATTTGTGTATCCGACTCCGTGCAACTTAGTTTCCAGTCACTAGCTTCCTGGTTCATGTTTGGTTCTTTATGGTTTCCAAGAATGGGTACATTTTGGTTTGTTAGGGCTAATTCAAAGTCGGCCAAGTGTTGCAAGCAATCAAACAATGACAATGTAAATAAGACAGGATAAAAACACCTCAGGGCCTCAGTAATTTGCCTTATGTCTGTGAAGTAGGATAGGCTGAATTAATGAAGGGATACGGCTGTAAATTACAATTATTGGGAAATCTGTCAATTTTTCCTTATGGATGTAGAGAGTAAGGATGTAAGAGACATGCCTAATTTCTAGATGGGATGCTGCAATGCTGAAAATTAGTTTAGTGAACCTGAAAAAGAATAAAAAGAAAAGAAAAGAGTAAATGTACACTAGGAGGCTAGGGAAAAGGGATTCAGAACGAGAGAAACAAAATAATTTTTCTTAAATATAACCATTGTCAAAAGCTTGAGAAAATACTTTTAGGATACTCCCGGGAGCAGATCTAGTGGAGATAGGTTGGGGCTTGTAGCTCATAAGATTAGAGCACGTGTCTAAAAACCATGGTGTTGGGGTTTTGGATCCCTCCTTGCCCACAATTGGCCAAAAAGAGGAAGACCTTTTCTTCTAGTAGGAAAATCATGATAGGGATAGTGGACCCAAAACTATGGAACTTGTGTTTTTTTAGGTATTTTTTTTATTGTCACAAATTGTAGATAGTTCCCTTGACTCATGTTTGCTTTCTTAATGAGTTATTTCTTCATAGGTTATTGTAGTATCTGGGGAGACGGGATGTGGTAAAACAACTCAACTTCCTCAGTATATATTGGAGTCACAAATAGAATCTGGTCGTGGAGCATTTTGCAATATTATTTGCACGCAGCCTCGAAGAATATCTGCTATGTCAGTTGCAGATAGAGTTTCTGCAGAGAGAGGAGAGCCACTTGGTGAAACTGTGAGTGTTCATTCTATAACAAAAATACAAGCATGCAAAAATACTATAGATTCGTGTGCAAGCATTTTTCAGTTCAAAAATTTCTTTATTCTTACTGCTATAATAGAGAGTTTTTTTGTTAGGTTGGTTATAAAGTTCGACTAGAGGGTATGAAAGGAAAAAACACCCATCTGCTTTTCTGTACCAGTGGAATATTACTTAGACGGCTGCTAAGCGACAGAAACTTGAATGGCGTAACCCATGTTTTCGTTGATGAAATTCATGAGCGAGGCATGAACGAAGGTATGTTACTTACACTTTTAATTTGCCATCTTTTTCCCCCCTCTAAAGCTGCATATTGTGGTCCTATATTTCTTTTGTTTGATTGACTTCTGTGTGACAGATTTCCTATTGATTGTACTCAAGGATCTTCTTCCACGCCGTCAGGACTTGAGATTGATTTTAATGAGTGCTACTTTAAATGCAGAACTCTTTTCCAACTATTTTGGTGGAGCACCAAAAATTCATATTCCAGTAAGCTAAATCTTGATTTGTTATCTTGTGTTCACTGTCCACAAATACAAAGCAGTGAGCTTGCACCAGCCATTGAATAGTTAGTTTTGTTTGTCATCCATCCCACTGATTTTCGTTTTGCTTATTTATATTGTCCATTTAATCTTCAATTGACTCCTTTGTTGGTCTTGGCTTGATGATGTATATCTAACGGAAAAGTCAGGAAAGCATGCAGATCAGGTTGAAAAACTGCATATGAAAAATAGCTTGCCCATGGGTTCAGAAGTTTTTGAAACCCCTTATAGATTATGTATTGTGTGTAAATGCAAGAAAAGTCAGGTTTTTATTTTTGAATGTGTCATTTTCTTTGCAAATTGCGGAGAGGTTCAATCTAGAATAAATCTTGTTAGGAAAACAAAAATAATTTATTGCTTTCTGAACCTTTTTTTTTTCCAATTTTTTTTTTAAACGATTGCATGCTTTATTCTCCCATTATTCCTAAATTCAAATATCAAACGTATCCAATTATTTTGAATAATTACTCAAGATTGCATATGAGCTTGCATGCTTTAGACGTTGCATTGCTCAATGAATGTAATATTTATGCACAATCTTATGCTATTTAGGGCTTTACATATCCAGTGAGAGCACACTTTTTGGAAGATGTTCTAGAAATGACTGGATATAAGTTTACTTCTTTTAATCAAATTGATGATTATGGACAAGAGAAGATGTGGAAAACACAGAGGCAGCTTGCTCCACGGAAAAGGAAAAATCAGATAGCTACTCTTGTTGAGGTATGACTTTTGGTAACCAGTGAAATTTTGACTTCTAGAATTTCCATATTTTGGTAAGCCAGTAAGGTCATGGATGAGTCTTGAGAGATTTTTGCTGAATGTTTTGACTTTCAGATATTTGTTTCACAATAAACTTTTTTTCCCTCAAAATTGTGGTTTTGTTATTTCCTGTGCAAAATTTACATTTGATCATCTTTCGTTGATTATTGCATTGCATTTGTGAGAGCAGTACAGAACATGCATGCCATAATTGATGTAGGCGCATCCAATTCCTATTCAAATTAGGATTGGAATTCAGATCAGGATTATATTTCAGATTTATATTTCAGCTTTTCTTCTCAAGTTAGGAGTATATTTCAGTTTTCCTTATTCAATTAGG
>CATIWM010006586.1:0-21034 GCA_949671775.1 Mallotus repandus | reverse complement strand
CATTTTTGTCCTTTTAAATGATTCTATCTCTTGAAAGTTCCTTCATAAAAGTTCTAGATCTTCAAGTTATTTTTCCAATCCAACTGGAATCACCTCATTTGGATGTCTACAGAGGAAGTTATGCTCGAAATAGGGAAATTGCTCAATCTAGAATCTTCTAGGCTTTTCATCCTGTGTCTAGTCGTTCCAGGGTGCCGAGTCGTTCCAGAAGCTTTCTGTAACGAGTCATTCCAATCAAAACGACTCGTGCCAGTGCAGAATCCTTCCAAATTGAGTTCTTTTGCTTTCCAACTTGCTTAAACCAATTTCAAGCCTTCTTTCAATGAAATTTGACCTAAAAACACATAAAAACAAACAAGGAAACCTAAAATGCATTTGGAAAACAAAATTAACATCCTAAGAACATAAAAACATAAAATCATATGCAAAATAAACAATATAGCTACTAAAATACTCCTAAATAAATATGCATTTTTGCATTGCATCAGTAGTCTTGTTCAAGCTGTAGTTTATAGCTCTTGCTGTGATTTTAGCTCTAGCTGTGATATAGCTCTAGCTGTGATGTAGCTCTAGCTGTGATTTAGCTCTTGTTGTGATGTCTGTAGCTCTAGCTATGGTTTAGCTCTTGCTATAGTGTAGCTCTAGTTGTGATATAGCTCTAGCTGTGTTTTAGCTCTAGTTGTGATTTTAGCTTTGGCTGTAATGTCTGTAGCTCTAGCTGTGATGTAGCTCTTGCTATGATTTATCTCTTGATGTGATGTTTATAGCTCTAGCTAAAATATCTGTAGCTCTAGCTGTAGTTTAGCTCTTGCTATAGTGTAACTCTAGTTGTAATGTAGCTCTAGCTATGATGTCTGCAGCTCTAGCTGTGGTTTAGCTCTTGCTGTAGTGTAGCTCTAGATGTGATGTAGCTCTAGCTGTGATTTTAGCTCTTACTGAGATGTAGCTATTGTTATGGTGACTATAGCTCTAGTTGTGATTTTAGCTCTTGCTGTGAGGTAGCTCTTACTGTGATTTTAGCTCTTGCTTTGATGTAGCTCTTACTATTGTGACTGTAGCTCTAATATACCTTTTGCTGTGGTGACTTTAGCTCTAGCTATGATTTAACTCTTGCTGTGATGTTTGTAGCTCTAGCTGTGGTTTAGCTCTTGTTGTAGTATTTGTAGCTCTAGCTGTGATGTTCCTGTAAAGATGCAAAAAAGAAATATTTTAGTATCTAATGAAATGTTGTAACTATTTTACTTATTGTTTGTAGTCATCAAGGCTTGTCATTTAGCTACCTGGTAGCTTTAATAAGGTCAGCTCATATTATCAGGGTCTTCCTCCGTGTGTGAAGTAGATGGTTGTTAGGAAGGGCTTTGATGGTATTATTTCTGCTCTTACTTATGGCTCTTATGCATCGAGCCAGGCTGTGATGTGCACTCTTGTTGAGCGGTGGATGGATACTACCCACACGTTCCATTTGCCTTTCGGGGAGATGACTATCACTCCTCTTGATTTTACAGCCATTACGGGGCTGAGTTTTTCCAGAGAGCCTATCCCTTTTAGTAATGAGGCGTGTATTTCTGCCATCGTGAGGAACAGATGGTTGAGGGATCTGTTCAGTGTTACTGCTTCAGTGAAGTCTGGCTGCTCCACTTTGATCCGGTTTACGCAACTTGTAGAGAAGGTGCGGTTGGAGTATGACACGGGTCATGTTAATTCTGAGCTGTTGGCTAGGTGCTTCTTGTTCTACCTTCTGAGTACCGTTATCTTCCTGAATGCTTTTGGCACTGGCTTCTTACAATTGTTACCAGCCCTAAGGAACTTGAGGGATCTACCAAAGTACAGTTGGGGCACAACTGCTTTTGCCCACATGTATTCTAGTTTGGATATGGCTTGTAGAGGATGCTTGCACGATTGTAGCTGCTTGTTCGTGTTGGATGTGAGTGTGGTCTCTTGCTTTTGGATTATTTCATCTTTGATTATTCTGACTCTTTTCTTATTGACAGGTTTGGGCTTACGAGTTTGGGCTGTTTTCTCGTCCCATTATTGAGCGTTTGCCTGAGAGTGGCTTTCCTCATCTTCCACGATGGATTAGGAGGACTTCTGGTTTGATTGAGAGTCCGGTAGAGGCGAGGGGTCTCTTGAGTAGATTAGCCCATGGTCAGGTATGGTGCATTTTGTCTTTGCTTTGTTTATTCTTTGACAATTCTTTCACTTATGAGTTTCTCAAGTAGATTCATCCATGCTGGTTGATGGAGCGATAGGACTGGTCAATTGAGATGGGAGTGGCTTGGCGGTTGACACAGAGGAGGGTTTTATTGCCCGGTCTTATTGATAAGGTGTTGTATCTGGGTGAGTGGGTCTATCGCTGGTGAGATGGACCGTTTATGAGGAGAGTTCCTGTTGCTTCCCCAGGGGATATATTTTGGGGTCGAGAGCTTGATGGAGAGGAGCTTGACAGAGCTGAGAGAGGGTATCCCTTTGAGGATTTCTAGGAGGGAGCTCATTTCTCTCATATGATGTCTCTGGTGCCACAATTGATTGATGTCATGGCCAGTGAGTTTTCGAGCTCTAGAGCTGGGACTTTACTATCAACCCAGGGTCATTTTGCTTCTAAGGTAGCATCCTCTGACCTGGTATGCTTTTGAGCTATGTTTTTCCTATTTTTATGTAAGCATGTAACAAACTTTTCTTATATTAAATTGTGAATGACATGAGTTATAAGAGTTTTATCTGCAGAATTCTGGACGCCATCGATGGAAATCAGATTTCTCCCGTTTTGATGAGGAGAGCGACCTTAAGACCGATGGGATGGCACATGCCAGTGGTATGCGACCTAGCAGTGCTATTCTTGGTGATTTTGTGAGTGCGGCGCCTTTGATATTGCATGGGCTGACAGTTACAGGAGTGGGGGATCATTTCTCTTTGCCTAGAACGGGTACACTATTGTCGAGTGTAGTGCCGGCAGATGCCACTCATGTTAGTTTTTAGACTTTATGAGGTTCTTCCCCTTTCTTTGCTTTGTTCATTATCTAATTTCTTTTTCTTTGCAGGTGCCTATTTCTACTATTCAATCTTGGTATATTGCTACGATCAGCGTGCAGGAGTATTTCATGGAGTTTACATGCGCATAGAGAGTACTGCTTTCTTCTTTTATTGATTTGTACCTATTTTATGCATGTATTTTTATGAATTCATGAAATGTGATTTATGATGTTTGTCTAATGTAGAATGAGTATAATCACGCTAGTCGTGAGTAGGAGAGGGAGCAAGCGTCTTATCAGGAGCAGATCAATCAGCTTCACGTGTAGCTGGTGGCCTTCTGGATGGGTGTAGAGGATGCGGGGGTTGGCTCAGATGATGGGGATGCCTGAGTGGATTCAGCTCTTGCTTTTGATGGCACCTATTGCTGATGTATTTATTAGGAGGCTAGATATAGGCTTTTAGCTATGGTTGTCCAGTGTTGTATTATTTTCCCGAGGTTATGGACTTAAGGTGTTGTATTTAGGCATATGTCCCGTATGTTGTATTCTGTACTGATGGCTGTTGCTGTTGTATCATGGATTGACTTAATTATGTTTTTGTATTTGTAACTGTGATCATTTTGGCTCAGGTATGGCCTCAAGTGTTGTTCTTTTAGTTCCCATTCTTCTATTGTCTGATTGATTACTAACATGGAATCCCCAAATATCTCAACTTTTATCACTCCAAGAGTTATCAAAGCTTCCATGCCAAGTGCCCATGCCTAGTGTTTTTCCTTGTTGTTTGTAACTCTGAATGCTAGCTTCTTAGCAATTGGCACCACTTCACCTTCTGGTGTTAAGAATATGATCTCGACTCCTGCCCTGAATTGGTTGGCTACTTTGTTGAAGTACATTTGCCATCCTTGCACCTCGATGGCTGTGTTGAGGTCATCTGGGAAGTCTAGTTGAATTTCATCTAAATCTGGAATTGGGTTGAGGGCTAAGAATTCTATGACTACTCTTCCTTTTACTATCTTCTTAGTTAGATACTGCACATCAAATTCTGTAAGTAGAACGAGCCACTTGGCGAGTTTTCCCACTTGGGATGGAGCTTCATAAAGATGCTTCATGGGATCCATTTTGGACATAACATGAATTTTGTACGATTGAAAGTAATGTCTGAGCTTCTTCATTTCCCATACCATTGCTAGACATATCTGTTCGACTTGACTATACTTTTCCTCATAAGACAGCATTTTTTTGCTCAGGTAGTAGACTGTATGTTCTACTTTCCCTTCTCCCTCTTGGGCTCGCATTGCACCGATTACATTCCTTTCAATGGCTAGGTACAAGGTTAATGGCAACCCGGACTTGGGTGGGTTTAGAACTGGTGGATTGGCTAGGTAGTTTCTAATTTTGTTGAATGCTAGTTGATACTGTTCATTCCACTAGCTGATCTTTTCTGAGTAACTTGAAGATGGGCTCGAAAACTGTTGTTAATTTGGCGATGAACCTGCTTATGAACTGTAGCTTCCCTAGAAACCCTCTGATTTCTTTCTCTATCTTTGGTACTAGCATTTCTCTAATTGCTTTTGCTTTATCTGGATCCACTTTGATTCCATTCTGGCTAATGATATACCCCAGCATCTTGCCTGAAGTTACCCCGAATATGCACTTCTTGGGATTAAGCTTGAGGTTGTACTTTTCAACCCTTCTGAGGAATTTATCGAGAGCAGCTGGGTGCCTTTTCTGGTTTTTGACTTAACCATCATGTCATCTATGTATACCTTGACTTCTTTATGTATCATATCATGGAATATGGCTGTTGCCATTCTCTGGTAGGTTGCACCAGCATTTTTCAGGCCGAAGGGCATGACCCTGTAATAGTAAGTACCCCATTCTATAATGAAGGACGTCTTTGCTTTGTCGATGATGGCCATTAGAATCTGATTATATCTAGAAAATCCATCCATGAAGGAATACACTGCATAAGAGGCAGTGTTGTCTATCAACACATCCATGTGAGGCAAAGGGAAGTCATCCTTTAGGCATGCTTTGTTTAGATCCATGTATTCAACACAAATTCTGACCCTTCCGCCTTTCTTTAGCAGTGGCATGACGTTTGCTAACCACTCTAGATAGTCTACTACCTCTAGGAATTTAGCCTCAAATTGCTTTTTGATGTATTCCTTTACCAATTGGGCCCATTCTAGTATGAGTCTTCTCAGCTTCTGCTTTACTGGTTTACACCCTTCTTTGGTGGGGATATAGTGTTGTGCGGTGTCTCTACCAATGTTGGGCATGTCGTCGTATGTCCAAGCAAATACTTTTTAATATTTTATTAATATTTTTTTCAATTTCTCTCCTCTCTTTAGGGGTAACATCTTTTGAAATATGCAAAATACATGGTTCATTTTCTGTGCCAAAGTTAAATGGTTCAGTGCATATGGAATGAATGTCAAATCTGCAAGTGTTTTGATCATTGCAATGCACACTACCATCAGAAAGGACATCGAACAAGTAAGCAAAATTTGATTTCATTGCATTAAGTTTAGAGTTCATTACATCATTAGTTTCGAATAAAGGAAAAGGTTAAAGTCCTCTAGATTAACATGTGCTTTTGTCTGTGGATCACCCATTGCTTATAGGTCTTGTCAGTAAGATCACCCTAATCACTGGTGGTAAAATGATGAATGATTCTTCTTTGCCATGTTGTTCTGAAATGGTCAATGAATTTTTGAGATAATCTTCCTCCTGAGAAGTTTGCAGGCCTAGATGGCACGTGCTATTTTACCCCATACTGTTTTGTTACTAATGCTGGGTAGTAGTGGGTACATGATTTGAATCTTGAGATTGTTACACAATTCACATACATGCCTAAAGTGACATGCTTTAGTCTCCACCAAGGGCACCTCCAGGTTATCATCTCTTTTGGGGCACTTTTTATACTCTCAATCCATTGCTTAACCGAGATATATGCTGAGCGGCCATCGATATCTTTGTTGTGTCTTTCTTGGTGGTTTCTTGTTTGGTATTTCATCCAATTACCAGCAGGCTTTTTCAGAAGGCTTAGCTTTTGTTGTAGCCAGATCTGAAGTTGCAGGGGACTTCTAGTAAAGCTTGAATACTTTCCAGTTCTGTAATCATCCAGGCCCTGAATGGTTTCTGCCAAGATTAGTGGGAAGGGAGTCATTCCATATTCTATGCCTTCGATCACTTGGAGTATCTTGTAGTCTCCTAATCCATTGCGTGACATTGTGAAGTATTGAGTGAAAAGGTAGCAAGTGAGAAGTCATGTCAATGGTAGGCTTCCTGGCTCCTTTGTCGTACATGCGTTCAAAAGGTGTAGGGAATCAGTTGTTTGTTTGTAGTAACCAACTCATCAAGCTTTTATGGGTTTAGGTTAAAAAGTGTTGATCCAAGTCCAGGATATTTGTTTTCTTATTCAATGAAGATTGCCTCTTCGGTTATGGTAGGGGTGTGTCCTATAATGGCACTAAACTCCTCATATAATGGACACAGCTCCATAGCATTGATTTGGAACACATGCTTGTATGGATCCCAGAATGACATTGCTACATGTAAGAGGTCGTGGTCAACGTGTACATGCTGGAAAGTTTTGATGCATAGCATTCCATATGATTGTAGGCTTTTTCTAGTCAGCCTTATTAAGGTTGTGTAGAAAATGTCTAGTGAGACTTGTTTGGGCTTGGAGGTTTTTGACCATGGTGCAATCTTCGAGGAAGCTTTAAATCGTTGCCCTCATTTTTCTATGATTCTGGCAAGAATACTCAGGCTCTTGGTCACTCATATTGAGATCTAGTTTGCTGCACATTAATGAGATAAAATAAACAAATGATGAATGATGCATGAATGGGATGCGCTTTTAAAAGAATATGATTAGAATATATGCATGACGTGCTCATGCGTAGTCTAATTATGATGGATGTAAAAAGACGTGGTTAGTATATGCTGTCTATATGTATGTTATGTATGCATGATTTACGTAAGGGATCGTTAGCTTTTCCTGCACAAGGAATAAACCAATCACAAGCAAGCTCTTGCTTCTAACCTTATTGCTCCACGAGGTTATTGAATCTCGTTCCTAGGTGGGTCTTGACCCGATATTAAGTAGGGGACTATGGTTCCGCTCTTAGACTAGGTTGTTTCGATTTATTTTGATGAGAATCAAAAGGTAAACTAAGAAACGATGCTTAAATGCACTCGAGTTAAACACATAATGTCAATATAAGGACCAGTCATAGGTCACAAATGGCATCTATAGTCCTTACATGCCCATGTGTGTAGGGGCTATAGTCAACAATAGGGGTCCAGTTTCATGTCCCTATATCGATATTCGATACATTTACTAAGAGGCATGAAAGTATTGTTTGAGAGTTTATGATTTGATTCTTTCAACATAAATGTCTGCAATCTAGTCGCATTCCTGACCCATCTATTTGATCTGATAAGGACAAATGGACAATGCTCATAGGTTCCGTCATTGAAAGATGTCACTATTCACTAGTTTTCACAGGCTATTCGTACTGAGGTGAATGATTCTTAGCATTCCTTACACATTGGGCTTATGCAAGGTAAACAAGGATCATACAATCTAAGTGTGAGCAGTCTATGAGAACGGATGTAATGACGTCAATCAGTGATGGAAACTAGAAGTGTCATAGCATTTGTGAATGTCAGGTCAAACAGATAGCATTAGGGCTAGCGCGCAAAGCTTGGTGGGATCCTAGTGGAGATTTCTATTGTTTTATTTACATGGGCTGAGTCGAGAGTGTAAGGCTAAGGGCTCCTTTAGTGAGAATGCCCCCCCCCCCCCCCCCCCCACATAACAAGGGTTACAGACTCTGGTCAGTGAGTTTAGAATTCTTTTAATAGCTCGGGTCACCCCCCTTAAGGACTTGGGTCACAGACTCTAGTCAGATGAGTCCGACGAAACCACGAGTAAGGGCTAAAGGTGACAAATCTAAATTGGTCACCCTATGACTCATGTGGAACCATAGTGGATAATTTTCTGTCATTATCGGCTGATAAGGACCAAGGGTGCACATGTGATTGTTTAGTGCAAATGCATTGGTGGAGGGCTCCATATGATTGAGTATTAAGTAATGAGAAATAATTATTTTTGAATTGATCTCTCTAACCAAGATCCTTAGTGGAGTTGCCATTGTAAGCGACCTGAGGGTGTAAATTCCGTAGGACATGGCAACTTTACCAAATGGGACATCCGTTCCATTTATGGGATAAGGACAAATGGTTGGTCTCAGGGGGATGCGAGACACTTTTGTGTTTGGAGTTGCCACCTGATTTTTAGAAAACTAGGAAAAGGTGAAAGGGATGACATCGGGTCACTCAACGAGTATCGTCCCCAGCAGAGATCCTGAGCCCAGGAGATCTTATCTACTTTTTGACTATTTCTTATTTTAATACTCACTATGTGGCTACCGTAACACCCTAGTTTCAGTAATGACAGTTTATATATATGCATTCATACAAGCACATTGATAATAATAGAAAGTACGAGAAATTCAGTATAATTATTTACAAGGCTTTCCTAGCAAATACATATGAAAGAGAAAAAGTACGGAAATTTAAAACTAGTCCTAATCTAGAATACACCTGCAAAATAGAGGTTGGCACAACTATGTGCGATTCCATTTATTTATCCACTCAGACAACATATAAGCATAATAAAGATGATTGATGCATCATGAATGATAAAACAGATGCATGCAGTTTATGCTCTAGCAGGAATTATTATAAAGCATTTCTAAATGATAAGATAAATAACAGATAATGATGATTACATCATTGGACCATAATATCGGAGCTCTACCTTAGATAAGGAGCTTTCGTGTTTATTGAATGCATATATATGTAAAATGACAGTTAATTATGAGCAAACCAAGTAGAGATTATTCAATGATAATGCAAATTGCCAATCTCATCACGCAATCACAATAATTTCTCAACTACTAGTGGTGATAAAATAAAATGCAAGACAGTAAAATAAACATCCGAAAATGATTATTTGGTCCTCAGATTCGACTGAGCTTGTTTGGTGTTTTTTAAGCTTTAGCTTCGAGAGATTTTCAAGCTTTCCTCACTGAGAGGTTGAAAATAAAGTGTGTAATGCAAATTCGTATACCTTTGAAGCATGCTTTGACAAAGATGAGGGTGGGTTTGGTGCAAAAGTGGTCTAAAATCCTATGAAAAATGTAGGGAGTGGGCTAAAAAGTTATTGGATTAGGGCTCCTAAGCCTCCAATTTGACAGCGTTTCAGTGTGTACGTATTTTTTGGCTCTTGCCGGTGTTTCCTAAGCTCTAGCTTTTGCTCCCTAGGCTCTTGCCTTTTCTCTCTCGGCTCTAGCCTTGCCAAAATGGGAGGTAGAGACCCCTATTTATAGGGAAATGTGATAAAAAAAAGTGTGAAAAATAGTGAAAATGTGCGTGATCACGCACCTGGGACGTGTGATCATGCCCTTGGAATGCTTGATCATGCCCTGGGACGCATGATCACGACCTTGGGAGGCATGATCACGCGCTCTTGCACGCGTCACGCGGCCTTCTCGGGCTCAGATCGCATTGTTTTGGGGGTGTTTTTCTAGGTTTTTGGACCTTTCAAACGTGTTTCCAAGGTTCATTTTGTCAAAATCGGCTTCCATTTTCATGCGTGAGCAAAATGTGTTCGTGCGTGATCACGTGCTACTTCTCGGGGTTACGCGCACAATTTCGGGGTTACTTTCAAAAGTTTTAAGGGCCTACAAACGCGTTTTCGACGTCTATTTCATCAAAATTGGCTTTCAATTTTCACAAAATTGAACTCCGGTCCGATGAGTTGCTCATTTTGGGCAACGTTTGCTTAAAATGAGCGACTTACCATTCTAATTATTTATAGTTCATGAAATCGGGGTGCAACTTAATGATTCAGAGGTTGATTCTGTTCGGTTCGGGCTTTTTAGATTCTCAACACGCTTCAAAGGTAGTACAAATGAACACACTTGTTATGTTCGAAGACATGTTTTCATCACTGGACCTTTTTAGGGACTGCCAAAATTCGAGGTATGACAACTCTTTTCAATTTTTTTTAATTTCATTTGATTTTTATTATTTGATTTGATTATTTGATTTAATTTTAATTCTTAATTTTGTTTAATTACTAATCTATATTTGTTCTGTTTTTGTGTATTTATGATGATGGATGGGTGACATGAATACAAGGAGAAAACCTATGGAGAACCCTTAAAGGCCCATGGAATGCCATGGATTTTAATTGTGTACTTGAATTTAGTTTTTAGGGTTTATTTAATTTTTGGTTAATTTGTTGTTTATTTTATTTTATGTTTTATTTTTGTGGGGTTTGTACTTAATTAATTATTTTGTTTTGTAGATTATTGTAATAGCCCCAATAGTGGGAATAATGGATTTACATGTGTGATATGTGATTTATTTTATTCAATTGGTTAGTAATTAGGATAAATTTGGTAAACTCTAATAAAATCAATAGTGGCATTAGATTAATTTTAGGTTGCATGTTAATTAAATTAGGATTAGACATTATTAAATATATGTTTTAATTGTTTGGTTTATTTTAATTATTATTTTTGCTTTATTTATTTCCTTGATTTGTATGATCATTTGTTTTCCTTTATTTTCTTTATTTTAGGTTAAATCATTGATTCATCTAATCTTTAAATAGGCTTAATAATTTAATTAGGTTTTAAATTTGGATTAAATCAAGTTTAGGCCCATAATTATTTAGATTTTAGGTTAGAGATGCATTTAGGCCCACTTAGTTAATTTAGACATAGGCCCACTTTATTTAATAAAATTAATTTAAACTTCGCTCATTAATTAAGCCCTTTTCATAATTTGTAGAATTAAGGCCATTTAGATTTAAAACTTGTAGATTTAGACTCACTAATTTAAGCTTTCATAATTTGTAAACTTAGGCCCATTTTAGAAATAAAATAAATAGACTTAGGTTCATTTAAATAAAATTGAGTAGCAATTAGGGCTATTAGCTTTAGGTTCATTTGTAAATTAAAAAATGTAAACTTAACTCACTTTAATTAAAAAATATGTAGATTAGATTAACCTAGGGTTGATGTGCTTTGTGTGAATGCATTTCATATATATTTTTTCATGATTGGTGGCCTTTGGGATTGATGGATGTTTAATTAGGGTTTATATGAAATTTCATGTAATTAGAGGATAAGATAATAATTCATAAACTAATTTTAAATGAACACGAGACTAAAAGAAGTTGGTATTCCGTATCCAGAACTCCTGGTTGTGGTGCTAGCTTGTATTAGAGAATTGAGTTACCACCACCTTCGATTTGTCCCAGTTATTACCCATGTCTTTGTGAGAATGATTAGTGTGTTCCCTAGAGCCCTGAGCTCAAATAGTGTCGCGATTATAATAAACTTGGACGCGCGCTTAACCCCATCATCTACAATTATTATTATTATTATTATTATTATTAAATTTAGAGTAATTACATTTATTATTATTATTATTGTTGTTATTATTGTTTATTACATGATGATTAGTTACTAAACTAATAAGGAGTTATTAGTACAAATACGGCGTCATGTAAAAAAAATTATTTACAAAAATAAATAATTACTTTTTATAATTCATTATGTAATTTATGCTTTTTCTTTGTAAAGAAATTTAATTGTTTATATAGATTATCTGGGAGCCATACATCGAAGATGTCATACAATAGTTGGCTGCTTATTGCTTATAAGGGCGATACATATGGCGGGGCATTAGTACCCCTCATATGCATCCACATTGTTTAATGACACTATCCTAATAGGGTGCTATGCCAATTTGGATATGTACAACCCATTCCTTGGGAGCCTTTCTGCCTTGATGGGTTACATCATAATAACTTGTGGGATCATGGCACAGATTGGACTAAAAAACATGCCAATTGGATCTCACTTTGGGGGTGTCAACCTTATAGTGTTGTGGTTGGGCAACAGTCACATGGATCCATACATTACCATTCCTAGTATTTGGATTGGTTCCGTTTAGTGACACGTCGATGGATCTCACCGATTAGTGCTCGCTTGGCAGTAGCTATAAGATTTTATATTTCATTTTGTATTTTTATTATTTTGTATAGGCATTTATTTAATTTTTTGTAATTTTTTTAAATGTTTAGGCTGATTCTGTTGAGAATATCGCATTGACTCATGATTTATCTCAAGCTAATCAGATCGCCAATAGTACCCAATTTGAAATTAATGATTATAGGTGAAGAGTCACCGATGATATGCCACGCCCCAACCTTGCACTAGAACCTGCCCCACTTCCAGAATGCTTGATCAATGTTGGGGCTATTGATTTGGAGATAGTGTGGCGTCATCAGCGTTGTGCACGCCGACGAGCAACCGCTCCAATACCCCCTTTTGCAGGTGATACATGTATTCGCATTCCTCAGCCATGCTCTGTTCATAATGAGTCCATATCTACAATTTCCACCCAGGACATCAACATATCATCTATACAAGTGTCAGCAATTGCTCCATCAGGCACTTCATTTATTCCTCAGCCTCAGTATCCCTTTACTTATTCATCATGTCCATTTTTTCATTCTTCGTATCCCACTCCTCCTACCGAAATACCAAAATTTTTTCCATCATTTGCCTCTTCATCACACCATACTCCCTATCCCACCTCACAATTTTTAGACATCCATCACACTCAACTTTCATTTACTTCTATGATGGGATTATCACAAATTGATCCAGATATGCAAACTCATCAATTTCTATCAATTCCTTCTTCTTCCACCCAAAATTTTCTTTCCTCATTTAGCACCCAACCTCATAAGTGCCTACTCACTCACGTGTCACACCTCCATCTGCTACAAATTTGTATGACCCTTGTGACACTAATAATGACGACGATGACGACGATGATGGTGGTGGTGATTCTCCAATTAGTGGGTCTTAGTTCTTGGATATGAGTAGTGGACGACATGCTCACCGTCGTAATTTGGGGTTACGCTCTAGAGTTCACGTGCATAGACCCTGTGACACTTGAATATTTGTAATGTCTCTCTCTGCAACTTCATTCCTATAAATATGGCCCGACTGTTGATATTTGACTTATATATATAAGATTTATGAATTTTTTTCACTACAAATTTGTTCTTATGTTTTTGTCAATTTTATTTATGATTTGGATTAGCAAAACATTTGTACTTTGAAATCTATCTTTGGAGATTCTTTTCAAAATTAAAGGTTTTCAATAAATTCAAATCGTAATATTTTTTCCTTACGGATGTAAGTTCAAATTTTAGATAATTAACTAAAATAAAAAAAATTATTGGACAAGGTAAAGACTAAAACAAATTGTTGAAGTAATTACAATAGAATGCAGTTTATTCTAAAAAATTATTTATTTGAAAAAATTAATATACAAAATAACATAAAATAAGTAAATAAAATTAATACTTAATTTTAATTTTAAATATCTAGAAACCAATTTTTTAATACACAATTTTTTTTTCAAATTTCCACAAAATATTAAAGTACTACTATGAATAAATTACTCATAGTTTTTTAATTTTATTGTTCACCTTGTTACATGAGTTATTAATTGTTCAGGACAACAATTTTTTGTAATATATTTCAATTAAATTTTAAAAATCATCTATAAGTCAATAATACGGAAATATATAAAATAATAGATTATTATTATTATTATTATTATTATCATCAATTATTGCACAATTATTAGTGACTAACTACTATTAAAAAACATAAGCATAACCAAATAATTATTTACTAATTATAATATTATAAAAGTTAACATAATCATTATAGCATAATTATATTCAAATGTCAAATCCGGCCATAAAAAATAACTATTCTCACTACCAAAATAAATTGAATTATTAAAAAAAATTGCATTCATTTCGCCAGTAGCACTAGCATTATGTGCATTTCGCTAGTGTTACTGGCGATTTACCTGCAACTAAATTATTTCCCCTTCACTTCAGCCAAAAGTATCATAAATTGAAAAATTTTTCCAACAAAGCACAATAAAAAATGAAAATTTTTTAAAAAGTGACACAAATTGGAAATTTTGAGAATTTTTTACCATAAATAGGTAAATAGCCCATGGATCAGTGCACTTGGGGGTATTGCAAGAATGGTTAGGTGTTCACTAGTGGAATTTTCGAGCTTTCGCAATCTTTTTTGTTCTTCTTTTTGTGTTGCTTCCACTGCTCTTGTTCAGGCGTGTTGGTCAGTAGATTTTATATCTTGTTTGTCACTGCAATAAGATTAAGGATCCTTTGTATTCACTAAATTATGAGCTTTTAGTTGCAGAATCACTGTGGTTCAGCTCAGCTGTTGCAGTTTTGTTAGCAGTAGTGTTTGTTGGGATAAGCTCAGTAATGGCAATCTGTGTAGTCATGGAAGGGAAAACCAAGAATCCAAGATTGCTACCCTACCTAGACAACCAAGTTTCCTTCTTTGATCTTTCCACATTTCACTTCAATGGTGAGATTCGTTTCTGATATATTAGTTTTCTTTAGGCTGTTATGAATGACTATGCGCATTCTTTGTAATAATACACTGTGTTTGATGAATGTAAGCAGTTCATCCAATTGCTTTTGAGCTTGGCAAACTTTCTAATATGACATCAGCAGTCAGAATTTCACTTGTAATTTGTGCTGCTATCTACTTTTCCATAGGCATATTCGGTACCTTTTGTTTGGCAAACGATCATGGTTGATATACTTGTCAATTTTGATCGAACTTCTGATACAGCAACTGGTGCATTACTGAATGATAAAGTTAGATTAAGCTATGCCCTTCACCTTATGTTGGTTTTTCTTCACTTGAACTTCTCTTTAAGGGCAAATATTGATGAATTTCTCTTCTCTAAGAAGCCTATTTTGGCAAAAGACACACCAAGATTTGTGTCCCGTACTCTCCTCTTATTGCTCTTCACTTACTTAATAGCAATTGCCATTCCAAATATATGGTACTTTTTTCAATTCGTCGGATCAACCTCTGCAGTATGGCTTGCTTTTATTTTCCCAGCAGCTATTGCGCTAAGGTACTAGAGCATTACTCTTGTCAGAATTTAGAAATTATTGCATTTGTGTTTGGCTGTAACTTGAAAAATTTTGTTCATGAATGACAGGGATGTTCACAGGATATCAACATCAAAGGACAGGATTCTTGCACCAGTAATGATAATTCTAGCTGTAGTAACGAGTACAATAGCCATTTCAACCAATATACATAGCATGACAAGAAACAAGTCATAAGGCTTTTTAGTCTCTTCTGTATCCCCTGATGCACAATGTAGAATCAATGGTTCACATTAACAGATTCAAATGCAGAGCACAGAGAGTGTGACATTGTAATTTCATCAAATGTAAAAAAGCAAGATACTTCACATCCTTATAAAATAAACCAGACATCAAACATCAAAGCATTTTCAAATACACACTTAAAATGAAGTTGACTACAGGAAGACCCCCCACAAGCTCGAACGAACTGTGGCAGACTGACAGTCGATGCCACTTCTGAGCTCCATTTGAACCCCATGTAGAGCCGATAGTAGGCATAATAACATAACTTCCAAAGATCTACATCTTTTACTGCAACAAACATCATTTCTGTATCATCTCATTTATTTTAACCATCGTTCAGAATTAGTCACACATATTGTTCATAGTTAGCTAATAGCAATACAAGATTATCGCATCCCTGAAGAAAGGTATCTTGATCAGAATCACTCTACAAACATGAAGCCTTATTATAGTATCATTTAACAGATGCCAGTGAAGGTAGAGCCAACAGATCGAATGTAATGCGGCATTAAAAACTTTTAAATTATTATTATTACATGTGAATGCAGAGTGCCATAACTCACCAAAAAAATTGAACCTTCCAGAGGTGAAGCACTTCCCTGCATATGCATAAATATTTATGTCATTTAACACTTTACTGCAAAATCTCAAGGATCAATAAATATAAAAAGACTGATAGTGTTCATGTTAACACTTCATCGCAAAGTTTTACCCCTCAGCAATCTCATGTCAGCCAATTCAGATACATCAGAGTTGGTGGACAGTAAGGGGAATCTGACAGCAGAATTTGAGAGAAAAAAGTCATTGGGTGCGCGAAATTTTTTTTTTTTATAGATATAATTAATAATGAAGGGTTCTGCTCAAGGTCATGACTCGTGGATTTGGTTTTTATGTTAGAGAAAACAAAACAAGGAAAAAAAATTGCATAGACTTGAAAAAATTTAAACAAAAATCAATCAATTATAAACTTATATCTCTCCTTTAAAAAAAAAAAAAGAAATCTTCCATTTGATGTGAGGCCAAAGAGACAAAATTAAGGCAACTGGAATAATCTTCAGATTGATATGATATGATGAAATAATTACAGAACAATAATAAAAAGAAAGAATGATTTTACCTGATATTATATGATATTCAGCTTGATATGATACGAGGAATATGAGCAATCTTGTCCCATTCAGAGCCGCTCCGATTGATTACACTTTCCATAAGATCAGGGGAACATCCCAAAATTATGAGACGTGTTAATTTGGAGAGACTTTTCATTGTTGTTGTTGTCGGTAGATGCTTGAGATTGATACAAGTACAAATAGAAAGGTATTGAAGAGAAGAAAGTTTCCCCAACCACTCCGGTAAAGCTTCCATTTCATGGAAATCCCGTATAGACAAAGACAAAATGGAAGTGAGATGTTGAAGTTGATCTGGCAGAGACTTGATTTTATCATTTCCTGATATCCGTAATTCTTGAAGAGAATGATTAAGATTGTCGACGGAATTCAGATAAGACAAATCGTCCAACTCTTTTGAGATTTCACCAACGGTTAATCTCTTCAATTTGATGAGGCTGCCTATGATCTCCTTGGGAAAATAACTCAAATTTTTACAGGAAGTTATTTCCAATGAAGTAAGAGCACATGATGCTAAGTCCATCGGAATAGATTTCAGCCCATCACAATCCCTTATCTTCAATTCCTCCAAAGACTGCAGTGCCCTTATTGGAATAGCAGTTAAACCTGAACAACCACTTATGGTCAAACTTGTAAGACAAGAGAAGGAGGAGCCGAGTTCATCAAATATATAACTCAATTTATTACAGCCACTAATTTCCAGTTTGACCAGTGATGAACTCTCACTAATTGGGATTTTTGTCAACTCACGACACCAAGAAATGCTCAATTCTTCAAGACATGGAAATAATTCAACTCTGCAGCTATCAACTACTTGTGGTGCCCTCCATTCAATTAAACTCTTCATCAAAATTAATGTGAGACTTTTGAGTTTAGGAAATAGCTGCCATGATCCAGTAGTACTATTGCTATTGCTCTCCATGATGCCGTAGAACTCATTCCCTATACATTTCACTCTATCCATATCAAATATATAAAGATATTTAAGATTTGGAAGAATTCCTAGGCAGTTCGGAATTTGTTCACAGAAAATACAATTCCACAATTCCAGCTTCACCAAATTTGGAAATTTCATCATCATCACCCATGCTGGTAATATTTCACCACCGTAATACTGAATCTTTATGCTTTCTATGTTTGGGTGAGGCTGGAGCTCTTCCAACACTTCTTTATCATTCCTATTGCTGCAACTTTCTTGTCTATATGAACTCCAAACAAATTTCAGGAATGTTATTCTCCTTTTCTCCGTTAGATTTGCTTTCTTCGCCTCTTCCTTATTTCTAACATTCTCAAGATCCATTATGCACAATTTCCCACTTAGCTCATTCAAGCACTCTAATTCCTCAACACTATCTCCCTTATTCCCACCAACCATGAACAATGGCAACCTTTCAAGACTCTTTAACCTCCCCAATTCACGCGGCATCTGCCAACCACAAGAAAATTCAATATGCTTCAAGCTCACCAGGTTCTTCATTTTCTCTTTAGGAAGCCTCGTAAGTGAAAAGCACTCCAGGAATCTCAATGTTTGCAGACTGTGAAGCTTGGTGATTGACTCAGGCAAAGCTTTTAGTTTAGTCTTAGAGACATCAAGATATCTCAAGCCCTTCCAGTCACCAATTGAAGATGGTAACACTTCAATTGCAGCACCTTTGAGATTTAGACTCCGTAAGTTTTTGAACTTCCACGACTCATCAAATACAATTTTATTAAATAGGAACATAGTACGCAACCTCCTAGCACCATTCTTCAAAGCCACCATAACATTTGTTACATCTTGATCGTCTATGTTACAATAACGAACGCAAAGCAAGTTGCCTCCTGGTGAATAGTTCTCGGAAGCTAATATTTCAGACCTCGAAAGAGACAATGCAAGATCATGCACAAGATCGTGCATCTTGAATTCTATAACGCTTCGTAATTCGTCCCTTTCCACATCTTGAAAGAACGAGTTACAAAGTAAGACATTAAAATAATCATTGCCCACATCCCAATTACATGGCTCAAGAAAACCTTCAGCCATCCAAAGCTGAATTAACTGATCCTTTTCAATTAAGGAATCTTTTGGGAAAATTGAACAGTATGTAAAACATGGTTTCAAAAAGGAAGGCAAGTGATCAAAACTTAGTTTTAATATAGCATTGATATTATCCTTATCATCTGATGCATCTAAAACGTTGTTGTCTTTGATTGACAGCCATGCTTGCGTTTCCATTTTCGTTAAACCCAATGTCCCGCCTAAAACTTTTGCAGCTAAAGGCACTCCTCTGCATTTTTCTGCAATCTCCTTTCCAATGTTCACCAGGTTTGGAGGGATGGATATTACTCCATTTGCATGCACTCTGTCCTTGATAATGGACCAACATTCATCATCAGACAAAATATTCAAATTATGCCTATACTCTGGGGATGTCTCAACTACAGATGCCACTTTCTCACTGCGAGTAGTGACAATAATGCCATTGCCCCCAGTGATGCAAATTTTCGACAAACGCATGATTAAACCCTTCCACCCCCTAGATACATCCTCCCAAACATCATCAAGAACGAGAATGAACTTTTTGCTCCCTAACTCTTCTTTGAGTTGTTGAAGAATTGCTTCTTTGTTTGTCAACCCACCCTTGTTCCCATTTAGAGTTTGCAGCATTTCTCCTAGAATTTTTTGCTCGTCAAAGTTCTGAGAAATACAGACCCACATTTTCTTATCAAATTGTTTTCCTATTACTGTTTCACAGACCATTTGAGCTAAGGTTGTCTTTCCAAGCCCACCCATACCCACAATGGGAACAGTAGTAAGAACTTGTTGATCACAAGAGCTTGTCAACAAGTTCACAATTTTAGAGGCATCAGTCTTCCTCCCAACAATGGGAATTTCAGACACTGAGTCAGTCACCCGGTTCATGTCAATTTGTGGTACTCTTCGGTCTCTAGTGATGACTTGAATTCCAAAACCAGTGGCACTCTTAATCTTATCCAACAACTCATTGACTTTTTTAACTTTGTGGGCAATTTTAACATGAAATACAGTCTGTTTAGCAGAACTACTGATCTTGGAGAAAGGATTAAATCTGCTTACCGATCGGTTTTGGTTCACCACCTTCCGACGAAGATTCTCATAGACTAACTTATCAAGAGCATCTTCAGCATCATAAACAGCATCTTTCAGTTGATTCAGCCATCGGTTCACACTCTTGAGCTTCACCTGTTGTTCTTCAGCAACTTGGAGCATGTCACGAACCTCGTCCAGTGAGTCTCTGAGGCGATCCAGTTCATCACCAAGACCCCATAAAAGCTTGATTTCATCGGTGGCAAGAGTAAGCATCCTCGCTATAGTTTGCTCCACCACAAAACTGAGGACAAAGTCTGCCATGGTTACTTTGTAGCAAAGATTGATGATACAGAATTTGATTAAGAAAAGTTTGAGATCAAGAAGAGCGGTCAGAAATAATAAAAAACAAGTCATATTGTATGAATATATATCAAAATGAAAGATTCTTTTTCAAAACCCACAGTTGAAATTGGGAATATTATATTAATCAAGTTTACCCTCAGAACTGGCCTCAACTTTTACATGTATTTTAATTTTGGATAAGGATGATTTCGGAGTTATTTATCAAATTATGGCAAAAAAAAATTTTATTTTTAAATTATGGTACTTTTAAAAGTAATTTTATTGTTTATAGTGATTTATGAAATTATTTTCCAATTAAGGATACTTTTGGCTGACGTAGAATGAAAAGAAAATTTTGTCAAAATTTTATGGGTCATTACGCCATTGTCAGTGGCGGTATAGCCACTTTTTTTTTCTAATTTTTTGGGCCATACCGCCACTGGTAGTGGTGGTTTGACCACTTTTCTTTTTTTTTTTTTTTAAATTTTAAATTTTTTGTTTTGTGTTTTAATTTCAATTTTTTATTTTAATATTTTAAATTTTTATTTTTTTATTGGATAATAATAATAATAATAATAATAATAATAATAATGATAAAATTTAAAAAATCATAATATTATTATAATTATGATATTATTTTTAATATTATTATAATTAATTAATTATAATTATTATAAAATTAAAATAAAAAATAGACTATAATGGGCATTTCAATACATTTCAATGCATAAAAATCATAAAGATCAATGACAATCCATGCAAATTCATGCACACACATGAAATAATAATAATAATAATAATAATATTAAAAAAAATATAATATTATTATAATTATAATATTAATTATAATATTATTATAATTAATTAATCATAATCATTATAAAATTAAAATAAAAAATTAGGCTATAGTGGCCATTTCAATGCATAAAAGCTATAAAGGCCAATGACAATATATCCATGCACACACACATGAAATAATAATAATAATAATAATAATAATAATGTTAAAATTAAAAAATAAAAAATCATAATATTATTATAATTATGATATTAATTATGATATTATTATAATTAATTAATCATAATGATTATAAAATTAAAATAAAAAATTAGGCAATAATGGCCATTTCAATGCATAAAAGCCATAAAGGCCAATGACAATTCATGCAAATTCATGCACACACATGAAATAATAATA
>CATIWM010006569.1:0-29766 GCA_949671775.1 Mallotus repandus | reverse complement strand
TTCTGCATTAGTTTTGAAGCCTCTTCTTAAATAGATTGTAAATCCACTACATGATTATCTATAGCATCAGATTGTTACAAAGCAAGCAAATGTTTCATTTTCAAATTTATCTTCTTTCTCATATTCCCAAATTTCTCACTGCTCACAAAGCCTAAGCAATATTTGCTATTTTATCTTGAGCAAAAAGAGAAAAGAGAAAAGAGAGCATATTGAGACCACTCCCTTGATTTTTCCACAACATCCAAACACCCAGCATCTAATAGCCTTATAGATTCAAACTGAAAAAATTTTTTAACCCCAACTTTTATTTGCATTAGTTGCTCAGAAGAGAACAAAATAGACAAATGACCAGATACTAGCTTAGCTAGATGATGAGCCTGAAAACTAGGATACAAAGTTATTAAATCGTCATTTCCATAAAAAATGATCAAACCTCTTTGATGTTAGTTGTGCCCTTTTGCCCATTATCCCATGTGAACAAGCCACCCTTTATACCCAAGATCCCAAAATCCATTCTCATCAATCACAAAACGCTCCATTGATTGAGATACTTTCAGTCAGCCACCTTGTCTTTCATAAGAAAAAAAGTCTCATTAAAATCATCAAAACACAAATATGGTTAAGATTCATTTAATAATAACTGTTGAAGAGTTGCCAAGTCTTCTCTCTATGGTGATATTTCGGCTACCCATAGATACTACATCCAACCCATGACATATCAATATGACCATCAAACACCTTAAATTGTATGCAATGTAAATTATAATTCAATGTAAATCATACTGTGAAGTTTTCATGACAGGGTGTTTCTATTGCTTGATTTCATGAAAGTCCCAATCAATTAGGGTTTCTTCCCTTTGAAAGATTGGAGACAATTGTATTATTGGACTTTTTTCTGCATTAGGCTTGTCTTTATAGCCTTACTAAATGGGCACACTTTGTGGAAAAGAAATTGTACTTTCTTTTAATCTAATGAATTTTTTTAGTTGTTTAAAAAAAAAAAAAAAAGCCTACTAACTCGTGACTATTAACATGGAAAAAAATTATAATTCATAAATAGGCGTCTCATACATTCCACCTCAGTCAAACAAAGTTTAGTCTCCATCAAAAATATTACCTCTGAGGAATGTTTTTCTATCATGAAAACGCAAAGCTCTTAATGTTTGGAGATTCCCCAAACCCGATCCATTTCAACTTAGCAACTTCATAATGCCCAAAACACACCAAAAGTATATTGGTTAAATGGAACTTAGGTTACTAGGTAGGCACTTGAGTTAGCTTCCTACAAATGACAACATTACGTGGATCACTCATAAAACAAAGTCCTCAATGTGATAAAAACAGCAAGAAAATAAACAATACATGATTATTGCTAATTAGCAGGAAACTGAAAAGAAACTCAAATTGATTCTTTTAATTAGAGTCAGAATCAATGTACCTAATTATATATTATTATTGTTATAGTTAATGAATTTGATGTTTGCTCTACTTTACGCGGAGCGGCAGCCTGCCACCAATACAGTAACACGTCTACAGCAACAAGCAAGCAGCTAATAGTGCATATAGATCTGCGGGGTACATAAAATTCTTGTCGTTGATTCATAGTAAGAAAAGAATAATTGAGAAAATTATGCAATTGTTGCATTTTTTGAAGTTTTGTGCTCAAAAACACTTTACAGGCAGAGTCCTTGAAGATCCCCAAACTCAAACGTTATCCACCCACGATAGAGATACCTGCTGCTTCTGGGTCCATTCAGGTCTCTATCATCTAAGGTCACAGGCCACAAAAGCTCACATACAATGTCTAAGCATATATACATATATCTGCAGATTCGAAAGGTGACTTCAGACATAGATTTTATGAGCCACTGTTTCTGTTAATTAGACATAATATAATTACTTGTATCCACTTTCTTAAAACTTACTGTACCCACTTGTTGCTGATGCATGTTTGTACGGATAATTTCAGCTTTTTATTTTATTTTTATTTAAATTAATGATATTTAGAGTTTATTGAATTTTAAAAAATGCGGTTTCATCCGGTTGGATTAGAAGATAGTAAAAACTTCAAAACAATTGATTCAACTCGACTTTATTCGCTATGACTCGAATCTGACACACTGTTTAAATGAGAACAACCTCTACTAACTTATCTAATGGTTATTGATGTCAACTATTTTTCTTTGTTTGTTTAAGAAAAACTGGAGATTCGATTTTATTTTCTTATAAATATTTCATCAAATAATCATCCAAAAGGGAATTTCTTAATCATATTCATACATGCCGACTTGATTAGGATTTTTTCGCACATATTTTCTTTGTCTTTCTTTTTTAATGAAAAATCAGGTTTTAAATGTGTTAATTATCATTAAGTTAAAAATTTCATAGTTGATTGACTGCGAGTTTTTTACGAGTTTAAATATTTGTTCATTTTGATTGAAAACATTTAGAAAAATGCTTGAGAGAAAAAATATTTTGAATGTTTATAATGTTTTTTCAAAATTCTCATGTAAAAAAATATACATTTTTCTCAGTAGAATTACTTGGACAAAACTATATAGGTCTAAGTGGTACTTAGGCTTAGGTTTAACTCTAAAAATATTTGATTCGATCAAGTCTGTCTTGTAACAAATATATAATATGATGTATGACAGTAATTATTTAAATCCTAAAAGATATATTAAAAAATGTATATGTGAGATATCAAATCTGTCTAGCTCAAGTAGTGCTGGTAAATAACTCAACCGCAATTGTGGAGATATTAATCCACTTTTACAGTTAAACCATGCACTATGCCTAAATAGGAAAGAGGATCAGTAAAATGTTTTGTGTTTTTTTCCTGTTGTGATGTTTAGACATTATAATGATAAATTTGTTGATAAAAATGAACTGATGGTACGTAAAGAAGATTTTTGTTTTCATATAGTCTATTACATTTAATGAACATATATGTTAAGTGTTTTATATATAATCTGCAATATAAATATGACATTTATATATGTATCATACATCTAACCATTGGGTCTAATACATTTTGGAGTAAATTATTGGATGTAATGTGATTGGTTAGAGGCATGTTGCTTTGCTTTGCTTGCTTGCAAGTTGGAGATTAGATTAGGATACTCTTCTATTTTGGTCAATAGAGATATGATACAGAATTCATGCACTTAAAAACCCAACTCCCCACAGAGATGTTTTGGAGTCTGAGTAGGTTGGTATAGATAGTGACTTCTCAAAAAATTTTATTCTAATTCTTTTGCTTGCTTAAGTAGCACTTTAATTTGTGTTAGTTTGTTTTCACCTCTTCTTCTTCTTGTTCTTTTTGTTGTAATAAGCTCCGAAACTCTTTTAAAATGATATGGAAAATGAAAGAAGCAAAAAATGAAATGTTTGATATTGGTAATATTATAATAATTCTTTTTTTGGCTTGCATATGGTATTCATTGCTATTATTGATATATTAATTTGAATATCCAGGTGTTAAAATTTATCTTGAGACAAGACATCATTAATTCATTGGCCATAAGAACACAATTTTAAATAGGTTATTTTAGAAAAAAAAAATTAATGAGAAATTTTTGTCTAGATGAAAGTGACATATAAGTCGACATAATTTGTTCAATAAATGGAAAAAAAACTTACTTCTTTATGCTTTTTATTTCTTTTTTTCTTATCAGAATTCTGTGAAATTAATTTAAACAAAATATTTAGATTGTTAATATGCTGAAGAAATTTGTCAAATTATTTTAATTGGTTTTCTATAAGTAATATTTTGTTGATAAAATTATTTTAACTGATAGATAGATTGAAATAACTTCTTAGAATCTATTTTGTTTTGTGTTGTTTTGTTTATTATTGAAAAACTTTGTCTGCCCAAAATCAACTTCATATTTTGAGTGATATTTATATTGTGGTTAGTTATTTAACAATTCGCTATATAAAAAGTTATATATTCTAAGAACAAATAATAAATAAGGTGCCTATAATGCTTGGTTTAAATGGTCAAGTTCTTACACATGCATCTGTGGGGTCTCAAGTTCGAGATCCCACGTCCCCTGAATTGTGTTCCCCTCCCTAGTAGATGTAAGAAAAAAAAATAATATTCAGTGAATTTGTTGAGTTTGAAGATCAATCTTTACTTCTCTCTAAGACACTATAATACTAACATACTATTACTAACACTCTAACCATTTCAGCTGGACAAATAAATAGGGCAGTGGTGAAGCCGAATACGAGAGTGGCTTATTCCTTTCTTTTTTGTTTAAGCAAATACACTAAATATATTATGACCTATTCAAACGATCAACTGAATACATGAAGTCCATAATGTTTAATAAAGATGCAAATTACTACTAAATTTAGCATGAAACACTAGAATTGGCCCCCTCACTGTTATCATTTTGCTAGCCATAATTCTGGATCTTGATTTCGACTCTAAAAAGATTTATCTTTTAATTTCACATCCCCTTAGAATAAGGGTGAAAATCGTATTGACTCTTACATAATTTTCTGGCTCTGCTGTTGGCCCTATCAAAGTATAATTTATGCTTAGTTTGGGTCAGGGAACTTGGCTTGGTAACATTCATGGAGGTAGAGTTAAATCAATATGCAAATAGCTAGGTTTTTGCAAACAATATTTCGCTGTGATGTGAAGAATTATAGCCCATCAAGGCGCGTACACCAGTTTTGCTATGAATAAGGATTAAAGCCAACAAAGGCACGTACACCAGTTTTGTAATGAAAACCGGGTGCACTCTCTCTCTCTCTCTCTTTTTTAGTTAAGAAAAATGTAAAATCCAGCTGAGCTTATAGTGACAAGAACATGTTACTTAGATTGTCATGCATCCAAGCATTTTAACTTTTTCTTAATAATTATGACTTTAATAAGGACTATCATCCGGCTACATTAAATTAAATTAATTATTGAAATTTTTTAATCATTTTTATAATTATGATCCAATAGATTCAAATTAGTTACAATTCAGTAAATTTTAAATACCAATAATTTAGATTAAAAAGATAAAACTGTCTAAAAGATCAATTTGCAATGAAATAAGTCTTTCAAAAAAGATAAAAACAATTTATAAATATACTCCTAACAGTTTCTAGTAAATTACTAATTTTGGCCAGATGGGAAAGGGATGGGAGACCCAATTTTAAAACATCTGCAATACCATAAAGTTTTTAGCTATCAGGACAAAGCAGCATAAACTAGTAATTAACTAATTAATTATAATTCTTCAAACTTAAAATTAAAACTTATTAATTATTGATGACTTAAATTCTTTAGTAACCACTCAAGGCCTTTACACGTATGTATGCATTATATTGATGTTGGATTATTAGCTAGTATTAGTTTTAGATTATTTTCTTTGAACAATTCAATGAGTTTTTTTTTTTTTTTTTATCTTTTAAGTTAAAAGAAAAGTTTAGACCTACAATTTCCCATTTTCTGATATACTGGATGAGCATATCTTAGTTTTAGAGTGCATATATGAATTAATAAGAGAAAATGTAAAATTTTGTATCAGTTGAATTTTAACATTATAACATTAGCATTGACATTGATACTATAAATGTATAATTACCAAAACTAATAGCTAAATGATATTAAAACAAATTCATAAGTTGTAAAAATTATAATTTTCTACATCAATAATATAATATAATAATAAAACCAATGTAATGTAATATTTATACTAATTAAAACATATCAACAATAAAATAATAATAATATTATTAGCATATTTTAAGTTATTTAAATGAAGAATAAATTAAGTACATTTAGCACATCAATACTAGCCAATTCAATTTTAGGGCATAGGATTTATCTCAATCCTTTTTTTTTTCCCCTAAACAACATGTTTTTGCCGGCTAATCTCTTCCACCCATTAAAAAAAAAAGTTACAATCATGACTAGCTACTACGATTACTGCTGCTACAATCATTATTAGTACAAAGAAAATCTAGTAAAAACAGGAGGAGGCAAAGACAAAAAGGAATGATATATATACATATAATATAATGGCAAAAAGACTGTCAAATTTTTTTTTTCTTTTTCTACTATTCTTGACGTTAAGTATTAATAACTAATGAGCAGTTTATTCTGCCGCAAAAACGCAGTCCAACCCAGATGTCCAACAAAGAGCTGGCTCACACCCCAAAACCTTAGAAGCCACCAGTGCAGTTCATCAACAACTGGTTTGCACTTCTCTTCTTCTGCTGCTTCATCTTCTTCTGATCCTCTATTCAGATTCTTTCGAGCTCCCAATCTCCATATAAATGGCTTCTCTCACATCTCATCATCACTTCAAACCCTCCACCTTCCCGCCATTTATCTTAATATTTATCAAACACCATGCATTGTTCTCAGCCAAGCAACACTTCCTCCTCCACTACTGCTGCAGCATCTTCTACTGTATCCGGCCGCCACCCGGTTTATCGAGGAGTTAGGCGAAGAAGCAGTGGAAAATGGGTGTCTGAAATTAGAGAGCCTAAGAAGCCTAATAGAATTTGGTTGGGAACATTTCCCACACCTGAAATGGCTGCTGTTGCTTATGATGTTGCAGCTTTAGCACTTAAAGGTAGAGAGGCTGAACTTAATTTTCCTAACTCAGCTGCTTCTCTTCCCATTCCTGCATCTGCTTCGCCCCGTGATATTCAGATGGCTGCTGCTTCTGCTGCTGCTGCTATTGGTGCTGCAAGGGATGCTTTAGGAATTGGTAATCGTAGTGATCAGGTAGTTGGTGCTAGTACCAATCAAACAGTAGGTTCAGTGCAGGAAAGCAGCAGCAGGCCAATGGTCAACGAATTTGTTGATGAGGATTTGATTTTTGACATGCCTAATCTCTTAGTTAATATGGCTGAAGGAATGCTTCTCAGCCCTCCTCGCCTGGACATTGCTCCTGATCAAGCTGCTCATGGTGACGACAACATTGGTGACCACGATCTTTGGAAATTCACTTAATTAATCACCATCTTAATTACACTTAATAATTAATCCAGTAAGATAATAAAATGTAAAATGCAAATCAAACAATGTAAAAGCTACTATAATATACATATATATATGTTTATCTTGTGGAAACCATTGTACAATAGCTACCTACCTACCTACTTAACCGCAAGATAAGGTATATGATTAAGTGTGGTTTTTATTTAAATTTTTTTTGTTTACTTGGGCTCGTTTAGAGTTCAAAGTTGCGTAGATTTTTTTTTTTTTTTTGCTCTCCTATTGTACATGGTTTCTTATCATTATGTTGGTGTTGTGCTATGATGGTAATTAATCAATGGTTCAAGACAGTGTGACTGAAAGGGAAGGAGCCATTTTATTTCTTAAAAATTTTCATGAGCTGCTCTGATGAGTGATGAATTGATTTTCCGTGATGCACTTTTCAATATCATTTTGATGGGATCAGGACATAAATAGCAAAAAGTTGATAATATTTATTTGTTTGTTTAAGTGTGTGTACATTTAATGAAGTCCACTAGTAAATTTTGGCAAGTACTGATGATTTCTTGGGAAGGAGCACAATTGAAACTATGGCAGACAAACAAAAAAAAAAAAGTTATGGGAGACAGAGTATTCTTGGCGTCCATCTAAGTGGTCGATTATGGCCATTAACTGCCATGAACAGAACCTGCAACTACCAATATCGACTCGTGCATATATATATTTTTATTTGCACGACATATCGACTCATATATATGTTCTCTAATGTTATTTGTGTGTTCACTTTTATTATGAAACTAAGCACACTAACAGCCGCAATTTCTTTTCTTTTGTATTTCTGCGGTTTTATATAAAAAAAATTATCACCAATAATCTAATAATTTAAAAATTATTCATGCTTAAATGAAATTTCAAATTTGAGTCATAATATATATATATAATTGTATTAAATTAATTATTAAAATTTTTTCATCTCTTTTAATCGAACTAAAGTAATTAAAATTTAATGAATTTTTAATATTCATAGTTTAAATAAAAGAAAAATATATTAATATTAATTAAAAATTAAAAATATCAATTAAACTTCTCTTTAATTTAAAAAACTTAAAATTATGAAATGCTATCAAACTGATGTAAACTTAATTATTATATATGACTAATAAGAAATTGAGAAAAAAAATAATTATAGAAGTACTCTAGAACGGTTAAAATTTGTGAGTGCTTGATTTATTGTTCAGTTTTCAAATCAAAAAAAGAGAATAATTAAGCAAAGAAAGAGAATAACATCCATGGTTTGGTGAAGAAAAAGTAAAGCCAAGTTGCTAGGTTTAGTCAATTTTGATGATTAAGATGTTGAATGCTTGTAAAATCATAACAACACATCCTACAATTAATTAAAACCCATTTTTAAATTAATTAATTATCTCTAATGCAGCCCAAAAAGAATAGAAAAATATTTGTAATGTATATCCCATGAATGGAATATGATCAAAAAGCATATATATGTTTTTGTTCAAAAAAAAAAAGCATATATATGTTGCATTGATGATATCTTAAAATATTGGTGCTGCTTGAAAAGTTAATTAAATGGTGCCCCCCTTACTCCTTGTTGACGTGTCACTCTCAACAAGTTGGACAACTGACACGTGGCAATAGTTACGATGTATGACTCAATGTCCCATGACTTTGACACCGATACCTCACCTTCCTGTAATTTTACTCGAATTAATGTATTTTACCTCTTTCATTTTGGAGTTATATATATATAAATAAATTTTTTAGACATTTTATTTCTTTTTCATAAAATTTGTATAGTTTAATTTTGATTCATATATATAGCTGCCATATCCAAAACATCATTAATAATACTAATAATTACTCCTAGTCACTAATGGAACTTGTCAATTAATGTGTTTTTTTTTTCACCCAAAATTTTTATTATTTAAAATAATTTAATGTCAAAAGATTATAACTCAATTACATATAAAAGAGATTATGTCTTAAGCCTAGTAATTTTATGATTATTGGATTGCTCACCATGGGCCATTGCATTTGGGTAATTTTTCATTTTGTGGACACTTGAAACTGAGATTAATGGTTGTTAGGGTTTACATTTTAGCCAACATATATATACGAATTTTACTAGCTATGATTATGCTTTTCTTTAAAAAAAATTATAGATGGATATTTGGAAATTTTCACTTAATTTGGATCGTTTAACATTCCAAGCCATACATCAAGGTGTGTTGTATTGCATAAATTAATGTTGTTCAGACTTTGATCATTCGCCTAGAATCAACTTCCATTATTAATGGACAGAGTCGATAAAAGTGATAATTATGTATTTAATGAAATAATTAGTTGTACCTAATGAAGATTTTTTTAAAGAAAAAAAACCTCAAAGAACCTAATTATCACATTTATTGACTGTGCTTAATCAACTTATATTGCCTTGTACTATTCATGACTATACGTGACTTGGACTTCCCTTTTCCTTATTAGTGCCATATCACCTTGGTCCCCTCTTATTTTAAATTTTATCCCATTGATTTCCTCATAATTAGTTATAACAAGTTGATTCTTTTACATTATATATATATATAATTTTTAAAATTTATATAATTAAAAAATCAGTCAATAAAATTATACAATATAATAAGAGCTTCGATGTGAATTGTTTTTAATTGTATTGATAGAGTAAATGTACAATATAAGTGTGAGCAGTAACAACTAAATGATAACATAAGAAAAAGATATACACGAGAAGTAGAAATAAGATAACTATGAATATTATTTTTCGAACACGCCTCCACAAACTGATGGTGGAGAAGCTAGTAACTGAAGCTTGTTTTGAAATGATGGAACATAGAATGAGCAAGGGCTTTGTCATAATATCTGCAATTTGATCTTTGCTTGATAGAGGAGACACCATAAGTTGTTTGTTGAAGACACGCTGATGAACAAAGTGATAATCTACCTCCACATGCCAAGTTCTAGCATGAAATACAGAATTAGTGGAGAGAAAAATAGCACCAACATTATCACACCATATGTGTGGCGGATTAGAAAGAGTAACATGTAAGTCAGCAAGTAAGGAAGTGAGCCACTGCAACTAAACCAAAACATAAACTACAGATTTGAATTCGGATTCAGTGGAGGATCGAGAATCTGTCTGTTATTTTCGAGAATTTCAAGCCAGCAAATTAGACCCAAATAAGTCAAGTAACCTCATGTGGATTTTCTATCATCTGGATTCCCAGCCTAATCTGCATCGAAGTAAGTCGTTAAAGAAGAAGTGGAAGACTTAGAGATGAATATGCCTTCGGTCAAAGTGCCTTGAAGATATCTCAAAACTCGTTTCATTGCTTGAAAATGATCAAAAGTGGGTTAATGCATATATTGACAGAGTAAATTTACCGAGAAAAAGAGGTCAGGTCTTGTTATTGTCAAGTATTGAAGACTTCCACAAATTTTTCAGTATAGCAAGGCTTCGTCATTAGAAAAGAATGCACCATCTCTTTTTAGAGGGGAACCAACCACCATTGGAGTAGAACAAGGCTTACAGGCTTTCATGTTCGCCATTTGTAAAATATCAGATGCATAGGAAGACTGTGAGAGAAGTAATCCTGAGGACTTTAGAAGAAACCTGTATGCCCAGAAAATAATGGAGAATGCCAAGATCACGTAACAAAAACATTGATGATAATTTATTTATCAAGGAAATTATGGCTTGTGTATCATTCCCTACAATTAGAACATTATCAACATACACTAGCAAAAAGTAAGTGAATTTATTTTTGTTGTAAATAAATAAAGAAGAGCCGACCCTTGAACCATAAAAACCAATCGAAAGCAAAGAATTACTTAGCTTCTGAAACCAGGCCCGAGGCTCCTGTTTAAGGCCATATAAGGATTTTTGCAACTTGCAAACATAGTGAAGAAATCACTTATCAATAAACCCCGTGGTTGAACCATATACACATTTTCTTCCAAGTTCCCATTTGAAAAGGCATTGCCAACATCCAATTGAATTATTTGCCAACCCTTTGATACCGCTACAGAAAGAACAATGCGAATTGTCACAGGCTTCACAATAGGACTAAAGGTTTCTTGATAATCCAAACCATATTCTTAACTGTATCCCCTAGCAACCAACCTTACTTTATACCGCTCTATAGAACCATCTGCATTTTTCTTTATTTTATATTTCCAACGGTTTCTAATGACATTTTGATCAGAAGTGGGTGGTACCAAAATCCATGTTTTATTTCTAATGAGGGCATCCATTTCAAGTTGCATTGCTTGTTGCCATTCCGGAAATTATTTTGCTTTTGTGAATGAAGAGGATTCGATTATAGGAGAAGAGGACAAATTGGAAAGAGAGGCAAGATAGTTTGTTGGCTTATGGGTAATATTGAAGGACGCAGTTGCATGTGATGAGTACGTCCTGGATTAGGATTAGGATTAGAGGGCTTGGGTGGTTGTGTAGTAAATGTATCGGGTTTGGTTGAAGGATTAATATCAACAAACAATTTAATCCCATCAAGATTAAATATGGTTGTGGGATGTGGTTGAGATCAATTGGAATCGTGAGAAATATGGATGTGGATAAAGATACATTTGAGGAAGTATGGTTTGGTTGGACTGTTTTAGAAGAAGGAGGTGTAAACAGAATAGGAGTGTTAAAGTTTGATGACATACTTGATGAAGGTAAGATGCGGTGATCCACGGGCAATGAATGACTGACTTGTAAGCATGGTGAATTTGGCAAGTTAACTGGCAGTGCATCCGATGAAGTAGGAGGAGAAGTAGGTTGTTTAAATGGAAATTTTTTTCATCAAATGTAACATGTCGAGCGACATAAATTTTACCATTGGTTTTATCTAAACATCTATACCCTAAGTGGGAAGGCGAATACCTTAAAAAAATGCACTAAATTGTGCGATAAGAAAATTTATATTTGTTGAAAGGGCGAAGTAAAAGGTATACAACACAACCAAAGACTCTAAAAAAATTAAAATCAGGAACTTTTTGGTAAAGAAGCTGGTATGGTATTTTATTTTGTAAACTTGTGGTAGGCAAATGATTTATTAAGAATATGGTAGTTTCAAAAGAAAACTCCCAGTATTTATATGGAGTTTGATGTGCATATTATTTACGTATCTTAGAGTTGAATTTTAATAAATTTTAAATAGAAAATAATTTAATTTAAATAATTTTTGGGTATAATTAGGAGTTTGTTTAGTAATTAATATTTGATTAGGATTTTTATTATTATTTGTCTATTTAGGAAGATATATTTAGTTTTTAATTAATGTTTATCTTTTGTGTCAAGGTGGACCCGGGAAATTAAAGAGCAAATAAGGAATGTAGAGTTAAATTGTCAAAGCTTCCAAATTCTATGTAAAGCCATGTTCGAGCCAATTGCAAGCCATATTTGAGCCATCCAAAGCCAATCACATTTTGCCAATTCCAAGCCGTGTGAGGATTAGGAAGTCTCCTGTTTTGCAAATTAAGAAGATTTAAGACCAAAGAGGACTCTCCCTAACCCTAATTCTATATAAAGGAAATTAAAACACTTTTTGAATGGGAGAAGGAGACGAGGAGGCAAGATACATAAGACGGCTGAAGAAAGATTGACAATTGTTAAACAACTTTATTTTTATTTCATCTTTTTATTTTTCTATATATCATGTTTATGGATTTCTTCATAGCCATGCGTGGCTAATTCTCTTTTAGAATCTTGGTTAGGAGTAGCTATACCATTATATGAATTGAACACAAGTACTTTTATTTGATTCAAATTTTAGTTAATTATTTGTGTTGCAATATTATCTAGTTATCATTCCAGACCTGTTTGATTGCTTGTTTATAGATAAATTCACCAACGAGAGTGAGGGGAATTTATTAGCTTAAGAACACTTAGAACTTAGATCACTCGACCATGAGAGTAGGTGAGCTCTTTGGGGAGGCACGACAGTTTAATCACGGTGACAAATTAATTGCTAAAAGTATTAATGAGCTAGGATTAAATTATTAATCACGAGAGTAGGTTAGATTTTAATCCTTTCATGCTTAATTGAACTTGAGAAAGTCTTTAGGTAATATAGAGCAATTACCCTTAACTAAATTCCAAATATTATTTATTTGATAATGTGTTCAAGATTAGAATGGAATAGTGAAACTAAACCTAGATTCTAAGCATTGAATATCTTATTCTAGTTTAGTTTATTTTGTTGTTATTTATATTTTATAATTATTCAACCTTTTTTACTCGGTTTGCTAGCTAAGTTATAGGTAAAAATAATTGGTAGTCGATATACAGTCTTCGTGGGAATGATATCTTATGAGCTACAATTATGACTCGTGCGCTTGCGAGTTGTGAGAGCAACAGAGCTCCACAATGTCCTAACTAAGTTAATCTGATATCAACTATATGTCTGATTTTTCTCTCAGCCATTCCATTTTTTTCATGTGTGTGTGGACAAGCAATCCAATGAATAATTCCATTTTGTTGAAAATATGTGTGCAAAGGACGATACTCTCCACCCCAGTCAGAATTAAAAGATTTAATTTTTGTGTCAAATTGTTTCTCAACCATGGCTTAAAATTTGTAAAAAATATATGAGACCTCACTTTTGCATTTCATAGGAAAAAATTAAGTAAAGAGAGAATAGTCGTTTATAAAAATTATAAAATATTTAAATCCTGAAATAGAACAAAGAGGAGCAAATCCCCAAACATCAGAATGGATAAGCTGCAAAGGTTTTATGCTTCGGTGATGGGTCAAGGATAGAGTTACACGATGTAACTTGCCTAGACAATAAGCCTCACACTTATTTGAAGATGGTTTTATTTTGGAACATGGTAAATGAAACATATTCACTAATTGAGAAATAGTTTTAAAATTTGGATGACCAAATCTAAAATGCCAATCTTCCAAGCTTGTAAGGTATACCATTGCAGGTGAAGATAACCTTTGTGGAAGGGTGCCTTGTAGCTTGTAAAGTCCAAGTTCAGTCTTGCCTTAGAGCACCGTTCTCTTTATCACCTGATCTTTAATAAGACAATGGTTAGGATGAAACTCAAAAAAGCATTGGTTATCAGTAGACAAATTTTTCACAGAAAGTAATGGTTTTGTAATTTGAAAAGTTTATGAAATCATTCTAGCAGCTTAAACTCAATATACCTCTCTTGGATGTGATAAACGCCATGCCTGCATATTCAAAATTTTTGAAGGACATCATCTTGAACAAGAGAAAATGGAAGGATCATGAGACTATTCCTATTAATGAGGAATGCAGTGCTGTTATTCAAAATAAGCTTCCTCAAAAGCTTAAGGATCCAGGGAGTATCACTATCCTTTGTACCATTGGAAATGAATTTATAGGTAAATACCTTTGTGATCTTAGTGCAAGTGTGAGTATAATTCCTCTCTCTTTTTACAGGCATCTCAACATTAGTGAACCTCAACCAATGATAGTGTCCTTACAGCTTGCGAATAGATCAATTATTTATCCTTATGGTATTCTGGAAGACGTTCTAGTCAAAGTTGGTGACTATTATGTTCCAGGAGACTTTGTCATCTTGGAAAAGGAGGAGGATCGCCACATTCTGATCATACTTGGACAACCTTTCCTAGCCACATTAGGAGCAATCATTAATGTCAAAAGAGGAAAGAAACTGTTGGAAATTAGAGACAACAAGGTGGAATTTGATGTTTTCAAAATGGCAAAATAATCCTCAATAATGGGATCTTGTTTCAGAGTTGATGCAATCCATAGCGGTGTGCAAGAAACCTTTGAAAAGCAACTCACTAATGATCCCCTAGAAGCATGCTTGGTTTATGATGTTTCAGAAGATAATCCTGACAAGGAAGTGGTAATGTATGAACATTATCTCAGTGCAAATCCAACATTAAATAAGCAATGATCAGTTAGGTTGAAAGAAGCTCTTGTTTCAGCACCTGTTTTACAGCCGCCGGACTAGAGCCTCCCTTT
This sequence comes from Mallotus repandus, assembly GCA_949671775.1. Classification (NCBI taxonomy): domain Eukaryota; kingdom Viridiplantae; phylum Streptophyta; class Magnoliopsida; order Malpighiales; family Euphorbiaceae; genus Mallotus; species Mallotus repandus. The sequence goes on along the minus strand of CATIWM010006569.1, from coordinate 14,814 downwards.
TGAAATAATATGTGACGCTAGTGACTATGTAGTAGGAGTTGTTCTAAGGTAACAAAGAGACAAATAAGCCTATGCTATCTACTATATCAGCCACACTTTTGATGAAGCTCAATTAAATTATGCAACAACTGAAAATGAACTTCTAGTAGTGGTGCACACTATGGACAAGTTTTGTTCATACTTGGTTGGAAGCAAAGTGATTGTTTACACAGACCATTCAACCTTAAAGTATCTCTTAGAAAGAAAGATGCCAAACCAAGACTCATCCGTTGGATCCTTCTCTTACAAGAATTTAACTTGGAGATTCGAGATCATAAAAGGACAAAGAATTTAGTTACATGTCACCTTTCTCGCCTGGAACAAAGTACTAATCCTAACTCTCTTCTTATCTCAGATGACCTTCCAGGAGAGCAGCTCATGAGGATCCAACACAGAGACCCCTGGTATGCCAATTTTGTGAATTACATTACTTACGGTGTCCTTCCACCTAATATGGATTACCATCAGAAGAAGAAGTTTCTCTGGGACTCTAGGCAATACTTTTGGGATGAGCCTTACCTATACAAGAAGTGTGGGTGATGGATTATTACAGAGATGCATTCCATACGAGGAAATATCAAAATTCCTCCTGCACTATGAAATATCAAAACTGCAGCTAAAGTGCTTTAGAGTGGGTTTTATTGGCCCTCTCTCTTTAAAGATGCAAGGAAATTCGTAATCAAGTGTGATTATTATCAAAGAACAGGAAACATTAGCAGACGGAATGAAATGTCACTCACCAACATCATTGAGATCGAATTATTTGATGTATGGGAGATAGATTTCATAGGACCTTTTCCAAGCTCCTATGGAAACAAGTACATATTGGTTGGAGTTAATTACGTTTTCAAGTGGGTCGAAGCAATAGCTTCACCAACCAATGACACTAAAGTGGTTATCAAATTCCTAAGAAGAAATGTGTTTAATCGTTTTGGTACCCTGAGAGCTATAATCAGTGATGGCGGTTCTCACTTCTACAAGCATCAATTCGTATCTCTGTTAGCAAAATATAGGGTCAAGCATAAGGTAGCTACACCGTACCACCCTCTAACAAGTGGACAAGTGGAAATCTCAAACAGAGAACTGAAAGCTATTCTAAAGAAAACAGTCAATGCTTCGAGAAAGGATTGGTCCACTCGATTAGGTGATGCACTTTGGGCATACAGAACAGCTTATAAAACTCCAATAGGGACTTCACCATTCAAATTGGTTTAGGAAAAATCTTGTCATCTTCTGGTTGAGTTAGAACACAAAGCATTCTAGGCTATTAGGTTTCTCAATTTTGATCAAGCAAAGGCTGGTGTTAAAAGACTACTTCAATTGAATGAACTTGAAGAATTTCGACTTGATGCATATAAGAATGCCAAGATTTACAAAGAAAAAACAAAACGGTGGCATGATAAAAGATTGCAAAAGAAAGAGTTTTAAGAAAGAGATTTAGTGTTGCTGTTTAACTTCCGATTGAAGCTATTTCCAGAAAAATTAAAGTCTCGATGGTCTGGACCGTTTAGAATTACACAAGTTTTTCCTCATGGAGTAGTCGAACTTGTAAACAAACCAAATGAAGATTTCAAAGTCAACAAGCAACGTCTCAAGCCCTACTTTATGGAGGAAGCTAAACTGAAGAGTGTCTCTTGTACACTCATGGATCCAACACCTTGAATTCATCAAAGGATAATCGAGCTATCGACTTTAAACTAGCACTAATTGGGAGGCAACCCAATTGATTTTCTCTTCAATATTATTTTGTTTTAATATAATTTTCATTTTTCAGTTTTTATTTACTCTATCTTTCTTTCATAGGTTAAAAATTATTGAGCAAAGGTTTGCAGATTTTAGGAGTAGATTTATGATTACACGGGTTATACACGGCCGTGTCTAGGCTGTGTCAAGGTACGCAATATTGACTGATATATTTGTGCAATTAACAGGGTTTTGTGACACGACATTGACAGGACATGCCTATGCCGTGTCTCCCGCACCATAAATTTTCACAGAATATTGCACGGCCTGTGTCCACGACATGTTTAATGTTGTGTTATCTACTGCCTATAAAGACATGGCTTAAAGCCATGTCATCCTTCATGAAGCACAACTTTAAGTCGTGCAAGCCATCAATAGACACGGCTTGAAGCCATGTCATTCCCCACAGCCGTGCAAAGCAATACATCACACGACATGAAGTCGTGTCACATGCCTCCAAACACGGCATCATGTCGTGTGACCAATTTCCACAACACGGTTTTCAATTTTTTTTTACACGGCATTAAATGTCGTGTCATATAAAACTTTTTGACAGTAGGTCCCACGACACATGTCACGACATTAAATACCACACGGTTTTGTAAACCTACCCAGTGTACTTTTTATTCTTATCTACACCTTCACTTTCTTAACCCAACCTCCATCTTTTCTTCTCAATTTTTTTTCTATTCTCAATATTTTCTCTCACACTTTCTTCTTCATTTCTTTTCTCTTTTCTCAACTCCTATCAGATCTTTCTCTTTTCTATTTCTTCACCACACATTTCTATTTTCTTTTCACTCTCTACCATGGGAAAATCTAAAGACTCAGGGCAAGCTTCATCTTCATCAAGAAAAAGGACTCGAGCAATAACATCACCTCCACCTTCTCGTACTACTCGAGCAACTGTGCCTTCGATTCCATCTTCCTCACGTCCTGATCAAGGAAATTACACTGGTTTGTCTCACCCTTTGCTTCAATTCACAAATCCTGATTTTAGAAAGGCCTGCGCCACTATATCTCCCCTTTCAGTTCACCCTTCTTATCATATTATGTTAGGAGACCTAGCTATTATAGGATTACATGAAAAATTTTTAGGGATGATTAATACTGTGCGATAGGAAAATTTTATGATAATTGAGGAACCTGTTTTCCATGAATTATTTTTAGAATTCCTCTCCACATTTACATTTAATTCTAGTGATCCTGTTGATTTCACCAAAAAGAAAGAAGTATTTTTTTCAATTAGGAGGTAAGAAATTCTATTTGTCCTTGAATGAATTTGCTGTTCATTGTGGTTTCCATGATGGTTTGTCTATTACTAGTGGTACCTTTGATCATGCACTATCTATTCATGAACCTATGCATTACCATCAGTATTAGCGTGAAATAATTCATGCAAAAGCAGCATAAAAGAATTATGATCCTAGGCTTTGCAAGAGCACTAATATAGCTAGACCTGAACTACGATACTTACATCGTTTAATTGCTGGCACTATATGTGGTCAGAGAGAAAGTACAGGTTGTGTCTCCTAGAGGGATTTATTTTATCTTTACTGTTTGGATAAGGGTATAGTTCCTCATCTAGGACATGGATTTGCTTTCTATATGGATAATATATCGAGGAAATCTAAGGGCGCCTTGTGTGGTGGTTCATATGTCACTACGCTAGCTAAAAATTTAAGGGTTTTTGATTCCATTCCCAACCTCAGACAGTTGTGCACTACATTGCCTTTTAATATTGTTGTTTTGAGAAAGATTAGGGTAGTCACTATTAGGGATGGTTAGTATGTTTTGATCACTACTCCAGCTAAGCTCGATGCTTAAGAGCCACGTCCTCAACAACGATGTACCGCTGGACCTCGACCTCTACAGGCTACTCCCGCTGGTGAGCCTACCTCTCATAATGCTGGCCCTTCCTCTCACCCTGCGGGACCTTCCACTTATTCTTATCCTCCCCATCTTGAGGCCACTCTTCAGTACCACACAGATCTCATACATTGGCTTGTAGATGGTCTTTCACAGCTTTGCCAAGTCTAGGGTCTTCCTCTCCCTCCACGACCTATCTTTCCTACTTCCACCACTGCTACAGCTACTAAGGAGCTTCCTGATATCGATGATCCTTTAGTTAATACTGGAGCTAGACCACATGATTTTGCACCTCTGGATGACCGATATTGTTTTCCGCATTTGACATTTTATTTTCTATTTTCTGCAATATGTTTTTCTTTTATTTTTGTTATTTTATTTTTCAGATATTTTGTGTGTTTTTATCTTCTATTTTTCTTTGATAGTTTATTTTGCTAGCTTTTGAACGAACACACAATTCAGGGAAGTGCCCCCTTTATTTCTTTTTCCTCAATTTCGTTTATTATTAATTTTCTTTTCTATTTTGTTAACATTGAGAACAATGCAATGGATAGCGTAGGGGGGGTGCTTGATAATCTAATTAATCTAATTGCTAGTTTTTCTATTTAATACTTTTCTATTTTATTTAGTCAGTTAAAAAAAAATCTTTTGGTTATTTAGGATTTATTACTTTTCAACTTGTTTCCCCATATTGTTAATTTGATTGTCCTGAAGAAAATTTTTATTTAAATTTTTATATACTCTATCACACTTAGGATTATATTAGTGTATAAGCTTGTTTCTTGATTAATTACTGAACTATCGAATGATTTATTAATTAAGATAGTTGTACATAATCTTTATGTATGGAGAATTTAGTTTTTATGACCTAAGCATGAACCTGAAGATTGAAATTGTGCGTAATTTTAAGAAGGGTTACATATTTGAATTTCAGTTAAAAAAAATATCTCTCATTCTTAAAGTAAGAGCTGTATTTAAATTAAAATTTTATGCGCTCTGAATCTACTCTAATGCCCTAATGAGGGTATGAGTATCCAAAGGAAATACTCAACGGTATCTACGCTTAGTAATACAGGAACAACGGTGGATTACTTTAAGTAGAAAGATTTGAATTGAGAAAAAAATAATAAAGTGAAATGGAGCGTAAAACGCATTCACTAAATAAAAAAAACTGAGAATCTTTATATTTCCCTTCTCTGGTTTTGTGTTCACTTGATTTTAAAAGGTTGTGTGCTTAGGTTATGATTAGTAAATTGTTCATAAATATTGTATTTTTTTCTAACTATCTTCTTTAGTAAATATGTTTTTATCTCAGTATTATCAAATTTCATGTCTTAGAAGTTGTATAACTTAGGTTGTGATTTGAGTTTACTGTTTTCAAAGTTGGTTTTTGCTTGAGGACAAGCAAAGTGCTAATGTGGGGGAATTTGATGTGCATATTATTTATATATCTTAGAGTTGAATTTTAATAAATTTTAAATAGAAAATAATTTAATTTAAATAGTTTTTGGGTATAATTAGGAGTTTGTTTAGTAATTAGTATTTGATTAGGATTTTTATTATTATTTGTTTATTTAGGAAGATATATTTAGTTTTTAATTAATGTTTATCTTTTGTATCAAGGTGGACCCGAGAAATTAAAGAGCAAATGAGGAATGTAAAGTTAAATTGTCAAAGCTTCCAAATTCTGTGTAAAGCCATGTTTGAGCCAATTGCAAGCCATATTTGAGCCATCCAGAGCCAATCACATTTTGAACTTCACATAGCTTTGTCACGGATTGTCTTTGCCAATTCCAAGCCATGTGAGGATTAGGAAGTCTCATGTTTTGCAAATTAAGAAGATTTGAGACCAAAGAGGACTCTCCCTAACCCTAGTTCTATATAAAGGAAATTAAACACTTTTTGAAGGGAGAAGGAGACGAGGAGGCAAGATACACAAGACGGCTGAAGAAAGATTGACAATTGTTAAACAACTTTATTTTTATTTCATCTTTCTATTTTTTTTATATATCATGTTTATGGATTTCTCCATAGCCATGCGTGGCTAATTCTCTTTTAGAATCTCAGTTAGGAGTAGATATACCATTATATGAATTGAATACAAGTACTTTTATTTGATTTGAATTTTAGTTAATTCTTTGTGTTGCAATATTATCTAGTTATCATTCCAAGCCTGTTTGATTGCTTGTTTATGAATAAGTTCACCAACAAGAGTGAGGGAAATTTATTAGCTTAAGAACACTTAGAACTTATATCACTCGACCACGAGAGTAGGCGAGCTCTTCGGGGAGGCACGACAGTTTAATCACGGTGACAAATTAATTGCTAAAAGTATTAATGAGCTAGGATTAAATTATTAATCATGAGAGTAGGTTAGATTTTAATCCTTGCATGCTTAATTGAACTTGAGAGAGTCTTTAGGTAATATAGAGCAATTACCCTTAACTAAATTCCAAAGATTATTTGTTTGGTAATGTGTTTAAGATTATAATAGAATAGTGAAACTAAACCTAGATTCTAAGCACTAAATATCTTATTCCATTTTAGTTTATTTTGTTGTTATTTATATTTTATAATTACTCAACCTCTTTTACTCAGTTTACTAGCTAAGTTATAGGTAAAAATAATTAATAGTCGATATACAGTCTTCGTGGGAATGATATCTTATCTACTACAATCGTGACTCATGCACTTACGAGTTTTGAGAGCAACAGAGCTCCACAATGTCCTAACAAAGTTAATCCGATATTAACTATATGTCTAATTTTTCTCTCAGCCATTCCATTTTGTTCATGTGTGTGTGGACAAGCAATCCGATGACTAATTCCATTTTGTTGAAAATATGTGTGCAAAGGATGATACTCTCCACCCCAGTCAGAAATAAAAGATTTAATTTTTATGTCAAATTGTTTCTTAACTATGGCTTGAAATTTGTAAAAAATAGACGAGACCTCACTTTTGCACTTCATAGGAAAAAATTAAGTAAAGAGAGAATAGTCGTCTATAAAAAATACAAAATATTTAAATCCTGAAATAGAACATAGAGGAGCAGATCCCCAAACATCAGAATGGATAAGCTGCAAAGGTTTTATGCTTCAGTGATGGGTCAAGGATAGAGTTACACGATGTAACTTGCCTAGACAAGAAGCCTCACACTTATTTGAAGATGGATTTTTTTTGGAACATGGTAAATGAAACATATTAAATGAAACATACTCACTAATTGAGAAACAATTTTAATATTTGGATGACCAAATCTAGAATACCAATCTTCCAAGCTTGTAAGGTATACCACTGTAGGTGAAGATAACCTTTGTGGAAGGGTGCCTTGTAGCTTGTAAAGTCCAAGTTCAGTCTTGCCTTAGAGCACCGTTCTCTTTGTCACCTGATCTTTAACAAAACAATGGTCAGGATGAAACTCAAAAAAGCATTGGTTATCAGTAGAAAATTTTTTCACAGAAAGCAATGGTTTTGTAATTTTCGGAACATGCAAAATATTTTTCAATTGTAGCAATTTATTTTTGGAAGGAAGAAATGAAGTACCAATATTAGAAATTTGTAAACCAGTGCCATCACCCACAAGCAAATTTGCCTTACCCTTAAATGGTTCAGATATAGAGAGTGATGAGAGGTCAAGGGTGACATGGTGAGTTGCCCTTTTATCTAGATACCATGATGAAGAAACATCACTTAGAGCAGAGGAGAGAATGCCCGAAGTAGGAGTGAATGGCATTTCAGTCAAGTAAGCTTGGTGATGGGATGGGACATCAGTACTTGAAGAAAGTGGGCGAGACCGATTATGATTACTGAAGTTATGATCAAAGCGGCGTCGACAGTCAAATGCACCATGGTTTGTGTAACCACAAATCTAGCAAGAAATATTGGAATACCCTCATCGACCTCCAGGCTGAAATGATCGACCTCGACCATTGCTAAGTGAGGTTGGGGGATTAGTGGAAGCAGGACTTCGTTGTGTCAAATTGGCCATGGGAAGAGAGGGTTCCTGAGCCTTAAGCATCAGCTCATACAAGACGAGCTATCCATGGAGTTCACCAAATGAAACTGAATTAGGTCATTATTGGAGCAGCAATCACACCATTGTATTCAGAACCAAGCTTCCAAAATATTATTGCATTAAACTCTAATGGAGTTATGGGTTGGCCAGCTAGAGCTAAGGAATCAACAATGGCCTTAGCATGATAAAGATATTGTGAAACGGTCTTGTTGTCCTTAGAGATATTATGTATTTTAATATGTAATTGTGTTTTCTACGCATTACTTATCACTCCATAAGCAGTTGACAATGCTTACCACACTTCGGCAGAAGATTGAAGACCAATCAATTGTGGGTAAACTTCCTTAGTTATGGAGGATAATAGCCATGAGAAAAGCATCTGGTCTTTTTGAAACCAGGTGATATAATTAGGATTGGGTGAGGATTGATTTGAAGCTGAATCAATGATTTCTCGGGGGGGAGGAGCTTCAGTTCCATTAATAATGCCATGGAGATTATAGAAGTTAAGCAAAGGGGTGAATTGAAGTTTCCAAAGAATGTAATTCTTGAATGTTAGTTTGATAAAAAAAGTTTGAGAGACATTGGTAGAAGGTGTAGTAGAAATAAAAGAAGGAATGGTAATGGTGGTTGTGGTTGACAAAGAAGAAGCAGATGAAGAAGAAAGGGAAGAAGAGGACGCAGAGGAAGTCATTGATCTTGGATCTTGCTCTAATACCAAGTCAAGAGCTTTAACGTGAATTGTTGTTAATTGTATTGATTGAGGAAATGTACAATGCAACAGAATATATAAGTGTGAGCAGTTACAACTAAATGATGATATAAAGAAAAGATATACACGAGAAGTAGGAATAAGATAACTATAAATATTATTTCTCGAACAAATATTATGCATTTAATTGTGTATATATCAAATATTTTATTAAAAGATTTTCTTTAACACATAAAGAGCTAATTGATTTAATTTTTAGTATCTTGAATAGTGAAATTTCCACATTATTCAATAAAATTTTTAAAAAGGTTTTATAATTTTTTGTATGGAAAAAAATCAATCTTCCATTAATTTCAAATATAAATTCTTTTATTCCTATTCTTTAATTGCCTATAAATTATTGAATGAAAAAAGAAACACAAATACTATGACTACATGTTTTACCTCTATTTGCTTTTTTATTAACAATATTATTTATAAATAGATTATAAAGCCAAAGAATTTGAACTTTAAATTTAAAATATATTTTAAAAGCTAAAACTAATTTTTTTTGGAAATTAATATTTAAACATTTAGATGTTTGGAACTTAGCCAACTACACATTTTATTTTTACCATTTTAAAAGCATATAATGTGAATTTTTTCAACAGTACTTACCCTTTTTTTTTTCCTGAATCGTGCATTTATCTTCAAGTTGTTAAATATTCTATACCTGCTAAACAAAAACTATAATTACTTGGAAATTCTATTTTTTTCGTTATATACTTGAGATCCTTGCAGTTGGTTGCGAATTAGCCTACACTATTACATTTAATAGTTGGATAGATGACATAAAAATATATATTTTATTTTTATTAATCAAATATAAAATACTTAATTTACGCGTTTAAGTAAAAATCTTTCAATCTATTAGTATGAGAGATAAAATAGTTTGAGTTGTTAATTTATAAAAAGGTTAAAGAGAAAAAAAAAATTGTTATGCACAGTAATTTATCGAAAATTCAAGAGATCGATAATGAAATTTAATGTCGGCATGAACAATTATATATATTATATCTTCATCAGTTAAATGATATTCCATTCAGCAATACATATGTAGTATCATCTGCTTTATATATACAAGGTTGATAGGTATATATATTTTATTATGATTAGAAGTTAATATTACTAGAGTAAAGTAGGTTCATTGACCATATATATATAGGTTTTATCATTGCAAATTAAATCACTTGAAAAGGCCGATTGACATTTTGTTGGATGACATATTTAACAAGTTTCCCTTTAATTTTCATTCCTTTTTCTTACGAATAAGAATCTTCAAAAATTCATATTTGATGGGTCAGAAGAATTAATTATAAGCAAAAGAGGGTATATTCTTATCGTATTTTTTTAGATGTAAAAAAATTGAGTGACATCAGATATCGAGTAAAGTATAGATCATAAGTCTCAGAAAACATTTGAATTTTTTTATTAATAAAAAGGTTAGAAAATCTTCAGTATCCATAGATTATATTATATTTTAAATCAGGGGCAAATTAATTTTATAATAAATAACAATTGATAAAATTTTAAATTATGTACAGCTTGATATTTTTATAAAAAAAATAATTATTAGATCACTTTTTTTAATGAAAAGAGAGATTTGAGAATGATTGAAATTTATCGGATTATTTTCACATTGAAATGATAATTTAAAGAATTAATTATGATGAAGTTTTAATTGTAAATTTCTAATAAATGTTTCTCAATAAATAGTTTAAGTAATAAAAAATATAAATATTTATATGAAGAGAGTAGAGTGTGAATTTTCATCCTTACTTACTCTCTTCTTTGTGGTAGGAAATTAACCGCTCAAAAAAATTTCTAATAAACAAATGAAAAAGAAATAATAGCTAAGGCCCAGATTCTTTCAGTTCTCTGCCTCAGCCTATTACTAAAACAAAATCATACAAAGATACGATACATAGGCCTGTTGCCTTAAAAATCTGCAAGGCTTTTATATCATATACACAGATAGATCACTGTACATTGAATCCATTGAACAACAGGTTTTAATGTTCAACGGCCCATAGTAGTTTGTGGGCAATCATAATTTTTTTCATGCATTGTCCCATAATTAATTCGAAGGTTAGCAGTTAGGTTTGGCAGCTTATATCTCACCATAGATGATATCATTAATGCTCTTCTCCTTTCGTCACTGTGCCTGCTATTTTTATTGTCCTAATTTTGAACCGTTCAAGCTTGTGCGACAAGAACTCCTCTACTTGTCCATGACGATGGCCTCCTCTTGAAGCATACCCAACTTTCAACCCTCTTTGTTTTGTCGTTACCCTATTCATCTGATCCATTTCTATTAGCCTTTCAGGAAGTTTAACAGCCATTGACAACTCTGGTATGCCTGCATTTTCTTTCTTCTCTTCATCATCAATATAGCGGTTGTTGTCGTCTTCTGTTTCTTTATCCACATCTATGGCCATTGGAGGCGCCACTGAAAACCAGTACTCCGGCATGTAGTACGGATAGCTAACGTTGTTTGTAGATTTTGTGGGTTGATGAGGAGAAAGTATTTGCATATGGTTTTTGGCTTGAGGCGAGAAACAATTATCGAAATTCATGTTGCAGCTTCGCATAGGTGATCTTATAGGGTAAAAATAAGATGCAGTATCTGATTCAGGTTTCTTGACCGGCATGTTTATAGCTGAATTCAGATCGACTGAAATATATGTTGAACGATGGATACTCTTCTAAAAAACAAAAATTGAAGGTATATATGGAAGGGAATGGATTTCTTTGTTTTCTTTTGGTTAAAAGCAGGAAATTATTTTTATGGATGTAAGGCTTTAGCTCAACTCAATGCTTGCATGTATATATACATACATATATTTATATATATATATATGGCATTAATATTTGACTTTTTTTGTAGGGTTTTAATTTGACTAAATTCACTCGTTTTTGTAAAAATTGTTTGTATTGGAATAGTTAGGAAAACGTGTTAAAAAATTGAAGAGTTGATGTGGTCTTCTAAAAATATTTTCAAGTATACTTGCTGGGATGCAAGTTGGCTCAGAATAGTTCATGCAATGAATTTGACATTACAGTGCTGTTTTTGGAAAGCTGGAGGCTCCCTGATAACTATGTAGCTTCTTGCAAGTACTTAAACATAATTCTCAAGTGACCATACGTACTCCTTGAATTCTTTGTTTCTTGGTCAAATCATATATGGTAATTCCTGCTTTTTATATATATATATATATTAATTTGGTGTCCATAGGTATAAGGGTTTTGATATTCTTAAATTTGAGCTGGATGGATTTATGAGAGGGTAAAATTCTTTCAGTACCTGTTTATTCCATAAATAAGACTCGAAGCCAAAACCTTATTTAAGAAAATTTAAATTTTTTGCCACTCCAACCAATGATGTTGATGGTAAAATTCAAATTTTTAATTTTCTTGGTATTTCTTTTTTTTTTTAATATTTGTTTTTAAATTAGGCTGTTGAATAATCTTTGATGCATCTTTCAATTTTCATATGGGCAGAAGGAATTATGCCCCCCAATCGATTAGAATTTGCATTTCAAATGAAAAATTTTTGCATAATTTTCGTTTACACATGAGAAGGAAATTCTTATTTATGCTAGACATATTTTTTCTTATGATTGGATATATGGCATCTAAGCTAAACGTTTTACGTTTGACGAATAAAAATAAGACACATGACTTTGTAAGTACATTCAACTATTGGGTTTAATACACAAAATAGTTAGATAAATAATACATAATTAATAGTGTTAAATGATATACATTTAAAATATGTGTTATCACCAACAACTGTTGGGATCAACTGGTAAAGGTTGTTTCCACTTAAGCGAGGTCTTAGATTCAAGTTATGGTGTATGTAACCGCGTTGAATTAATTGTTGGGAGATTTTTATCTCTCTTGTGGTCCTATTTAGGTCGAACTGAATTAGTCAAAATTTAATAGACTCTAAATATTGGGAGTTAAGATAAAAAAAAAATACTTGTTATGTTTGACTTGTTAAAATAAATGATGATAGGATGTATTAACATTTTAATTTGGATTAGTCAAAAACTAAACCCAAATTTTGATATGCTCCTAGCGAAGCCAATCACTTGGAAGGTGGATTTGCTCAAATTTAGTGGTTAGGTGCATGTATTTTTCAGTTAATGTTGAGTGTTCCACTCAACCGCAGCCCTTCTATTTTGCCCAACAAAATGAAAAAAAATTTAGCACGTCTTAGAGCAAAGTAATTGATGAAAAATTCAATATACATTTGCGTGTAAGATAGATTTAGCCATTTAGGATAACTTAAAACAATGCAAATGATAAATCCAATTTAGAAATTTTGATGTTCAAAATAAGTTTTTTTTTTTTTAACAACTAATCATTGCATAAGAAAAACCAATATTAGTACAATAAAAGGCCCTAGTGGATAATTAGAGAGAGAGAAAAATTACATAGATATCACTAAAAATATATCTAGATGGTAAAATCTCACTTAGCTAAAAGTCACTTAAACAAATTTCAAAATAGGGCCAAGGACAGAAAAACATCAAACAAAGCCTAGAGAGAGGCTACATAGAGACCCTGTAGGAACAGTAGCTTCAAGCTTGAGAGCTTGTGGGTTATCAAGAGGGCTCAAAGATGTTCAAAATAAGTTGATAGATTGTATATAAGCGATAATAAATTATATTAATTTTTATTAAAAATTTAAACAACTTAAATATATTAATAAATTATATAATTGACGTAGTAAAATAATTTAAAAACCGACAAAAATAACTTATGTGATCGATTAATTAAATTGGATTGATTTTTATCTAAATATTTTCCATAATGAATTAAATTAATTTTTAAGAGGAAAGTTAAGTAACTATTTAAACATTAGGATAGTCAAATAACACAAGCTGATAAAATATATTAATTAATTAATTAATTAGATAATAATAATTAGTAATCAAGGATTAAAAAATCTATTAGCACTATTAATAATTTTATTAATATATTCATATCTACGCAGTTTGTATAATGATTCTTAACATATTATCGAAAATTATAATAATTGATTATTAAATTACATATCCGACGATTTAATTTGAAAAAAAAAATTAATGATAACTCAAAAATTCATCAACTAACAGTAATAAAATTTGGAAGAGGACAGACACGTAAGAAAGATAACCAAATAGCACAACTATAAGTTATGAAGAGCAAAAATAAATGAAATACAAAAATTTACATTGCAAAATTAATTTGATAATCTACATTGCAAAATTAACAAAGGAATTTATAATTCACATTGCAAAGTTTTAAAAAAATACTATTTAAATGAGATTTACAGATTTGTTTCTCTAATTTTCAATGTCGAGAACCTAATACATATATTTCAAATGTTCAATATGGATTACGAATCTGATTGTGGGGTGTAATACCATTTAAAATAGGTAAAATATATACTTCTATGTTATGATTTGATCCGAGATTGATCATTGAACTTAAATTAATAACAGCAAGAAGATGAAACTTCCCTTGTCATGATTGAAGCTCTAGCTAGGTTGGTAGCTAGATTGCACAGAAGTAAAATTTTGTATGCCAATTGATGTCATTTGGGTGCTGCATGGCTGGTCTTCTTCCTTAACAACACCTCCCAACTTTATAGTCTTCATTTTGAAGTGCTCATGAACATTAAAAAAATTCTCAAAACTCTCTACTATTTTGCTTACTATATTTTTCTATAAATTCTGCATACAATTCCAAGACAACACTGTGTCAAGGGGTAGCATTTTGTAATCATAGGGGTATTTTAGATATTTTATAATTATTTTATTTTATGTAATTATAGAGGAGTGATGGCTGGAACATTGTGATGTCTCCTCCTACCACAGGCCATTGTGCTCCTTATGCTCTTTAGGGGGGAGTGACTAGTCATCGAAGGCCTAGGGCCGGAGATCTAGGCACTATAGATGCTGGGTGTGTGCACTTATCTTGGATAGGTTCCCCCCTGCCTACACCTTGAGGAGCACAGTATCTGAATCGATGTATTGCCTTCTATGATGAATAACATAAGTAGCCCCGTTATCTTCTTATCATGTGCCTTGTCGCTTGCGCTTGTGATTGTTGCCTTGCTCTCGCCCTTTGGGCTATTATATTGGATTTGTATATCTTGACTCGGATACTAATATATTTTCCTTGTGCTTACAGAATTACTAATCTGTCCCTGAGGTTGGCTTGTTAGAAGGTGTTCTAGACAAGCGTCGCACGGTCCCTTTTTGTGAAGCTTTTGCGGGCCCGTGACACTATTCTGTCAAAACCAAAAGGATAATACAGCTGAAATCATTATAGTGCAGGAAATACGGAATAATGATTGTTTGAAGTGGGTCAAAATTTGGTCTAGCGTCCAAAAATCTGTGTTACTATT
>CATIWM010006562.1:0-37979 GCA_949671775.1 Mallotus repandus | reverse complement strand
AATTTTTTTTTCTCCTTATTTTTTTCTTATTCCCTGTTACCCTTATTTTTTATTTTTATTTTACCCTTATATTTGTTTTTTAATTTTATCTCTTTTTATTTATTTTTATTTTTCCTTTTTTTTATTTTCTATTTTCAATTTTTTTTATTTTTTTATTTTATTTTTGTTTTTAGTATTAGTTTTGGGTATTGATATATATATATATATATATATATATAGGCGTTGTGCTCTATTTCAAAGATTATAATAAACATATATAAATTATATAACTCATATTAGTTTTAATAAATAATTAAAATTTCTGATATGCTAGAAAAATATTTTGAAATATAAATTTGTATATATATATATATTAGTTTCATATTATTTTTCCAACTATAAATACTTACTCAAATTATCATATTTAGATATTGTTTTGAGTTTCATATACTGTTTTAAGTATCAAATAAGAATAATATTCAGAAAATATATTATTTTTAATTATATGAAAAATATTCAGAAAATATACTGTATTTATGAGTTTGAGACATTGTTTTTAATTTTCAACTACTATTTTGAGTTTCAGATATTGTTTTGAGTTTTAAATATCGTTGTGAGTTTTGGATATGAATAATATTCAGAAAATATACTATTTTGATTGTACATATACAAATAATATTCAAAAAATATACTATATTTATGAGTTTTGAGATACTATTTTAAATTTTTAGATAATGTTTAAGTTTCGGATATTGTTTTGACTTTCAGATACTATTTTGAGTTTCAGATATTTATAATATTATGATAATATACTATTTTAAGTTTCAAATACTTATAATATTAAGATAATATCCTATTTTGATTGTATCATATACAAATAGTATTCAAATAATATATTGTTTTTAAGAATCGTTCTTATTACTTCTTAAACTTGTTGTTTAACAAAAAATTTAATTAATAATTTTGTTAATTTTTAACACAATTGACAACAAGTTTTTCTTTAATTAAGCAATAAAATAAAGAAAGAGCACTAACCAAAAAAATAAAGAAAGAGCAATATTATACCAAATTTCTGGCCTTGAATGAATGATGTCCGAATAGATAATGAATTATAAGGAAATGGTTAGAAGTTGTTAAAAATAATTCATATTACCAAAGTGGAATACAATTATTTTTTATTTGTTAATTGAATACACACTCACGGTAAACTATTTTTCAACAATTTTTCTAACAATATATACTTACTCAAATTATCAGATTTTTTTTTATATTTTAAAGTATATAAGAAATAAAAAAATATACGAATAATATACTTGTTATATGCTATTTTTAATATATAAATAATATATGAATAGTATATTATTCGAATAATATGTGAATAATATATAAATAATATTTTTAATCCAAAGTTTATTGACATGATCTAAAATCTAAAGTAAATTTTACCATAAAAAATAAGATATACTATAATTTCATTAGTCTATCTACTAAAACATCATCATTTTTCATTATACTTTTTTTTCCTTAGTTATTGCTGGTCACATTGAAAAGTACACAACCACCAACATATAGCTATATCATTACCCTTTAAAAAAAAAAAGAAAAATTAAAGATAAGCAGAAGTGGACCCTCCTCAAGTCTTGGTGTTTCTTTTCTTTTTCAAAAAACAAAGTCAAGAAGCAGTTCATTAACATCTCTGCCAACACATATCAAACCCATTAACCTTGAACTTGTTCTTGATCTTTTTCCCAATAATTCTTGTGACGATCAAAGGTCTCCCAAGAATGTGGATCACTTAACTTCGAACCTAACCAACCATTGGCATATATTTTCCTCTCCTCTTGTGTCTCTTTTATAATTGAATTGTAATACCCATGTTTTATTTTCTCTGTAAATCTATTCTACGTAGCAAAAATGGGTGCTTTAATATCACTGCTAGAAACCCATCAAATGTGATATCTTTTTCTTCCATTAGATGCTTGTCAACAAGTGGTGCAACCTAACACTCATTTATTGTTTCTTATCTCATGAACATATATGGGTTGTCTATAGAATCCACTTTATCAGTTTCTAAAAGTGTCAATTTTGAAAACCCAGAAAAACCCAATCTTGTTCTGTCCAATTTCAAGAACTTTGGGTTCTCAATTACCCAAATCTCTCTTATGATCAGAAGGTTCCCCAAAATTCTATCAAGCGATCCTGAGAACATCATTTTCCCTGAAGTTGAATTTCTTCGCTCTAAAGGTGCTTCAACACAAGACCTTGTAAGAATCTTCACCTCCTATCCTTGGCTTTTTAAAAGAAGCTTAGACAACCAATTGGTTCATTCTTTTAACTTCTTCAAAGACTTTCACCAATTTGATGATAAAACCCTTGCAGCTATTAGATGTTATCTCGATATTCTTGATTGTCGGCTTGAACTTGAGGTGATACCTAATCTTAACTTATTATGCGATTATGGAGTTCCGGCAGCGAAAATCTTACTCTTAGTTCGTCATCCTCCTCAAACAATAGGATTTGTTGTCGATAAATTTCAAAAGATTGTTAAGAAAGTGAAGGAAATGGGATTTGATCCACTGAAAGTGTAGTTCGTTTTCAAAAAAGGAAAACATAAAAGAAGAAAGGAATAAGAAAAGACGCAAGACCGAAGAAAAGAAAAAGAGACACGCGTGTAATTTTTGACAAACATAGGACACGTATGTAATATTTAGAAAACATAAGACACGCATGTAATATTTAGAAAATATAGGACATTGCATGTTAATGACACCAGTTTTTCAGACATTTATGTAAAAATTCCTTTTTTTATTGATTTTTTTTCTGACAAATGTGCCCTTGCAATCATGGGGCTATTTATTTTTTGAGTTGGTTTTTTAGTAAATGCAAAGTCTCTATTGATTTTTTTATCTCTCGCTTTAGCGTGGGCTGCTTCAAAAATCAATTCCCATATATATATATATATACTCTTTGATCAAACTTCTTCAAAATTACTACTAATTTTTTTCCTCATTTTTATCTCCCTATTTTTATAAATACCTTTTTTTATTTTTTATTTTCACTTTTATTGTATGTTGTTCTCTTTTTCTTATACTTCTTCTTCCTCTCTTCATGTTCTTCTTATCTCTTCATCCAAACCTCTTCATTTTTTATTTTATTTTTTTTTGTTCTTATTATCTTTTCATCTTGTCCTCTTCATTTTTTATTTTACATGTCATTATTGAAAGATAATAAATTCAATCTATAAATTTTGCAATTAGATTTTCATCTCAGATTTTATGAACTCCCCATTTTCCATTTTTTTACTATTAAAAACTCATTGTGTCATAAATCATCAAAATAATTGGTACGTGTTAATTTTATTTTTGGTTATTAATATTTAGGTTGTTCTTAAGTCTTCTTCTTATTGTTCTACTATATATTAATTAGGTTTCAATTTTAATTTTATTTCCATTAAATTAACTTAAAAAAATCAAAAGCATTATTTATTATTTTCATTTGATTGTTTTGGTTTATCTTATTTCGTTGTTTTAGTTTATTTTATTTTATTTGATAATTTGAGCGGTTATGTTACTGATTGTTTTGAATTATAAGAATTTAACTTATGATAGAACTATTAATATCCTGAAGGAAATTATATAATTAAATTATACAATTTTTGATGCATGGTACTATTTACTTGAAATAGTGTGAATTTTCGTGTTATAAATTTAATTGAAAAGTAGATTCACATTCAACATAAGGTTAAAATTATTGCAAAAACAAAGGTGAATTAAAAAAATATATAAATTGAAGAAATTAGGATGATTCCAAAGTGTATAATATAACAACCAAACACAGTTATTGTGAGAATAATGAAAGTCAAAGACATTAGACTAAGTGCCACGTAGTTTCAATTATGACTAATAAAAATCCATGTCAGCTTCATTAACTTAATTGAGACCCACCATTAGCCCAAAAAGTAATAATTTTCAATTCCAACATCTGCCACATAGATGACAATCCTGTCTAGATTCATTACTAATTATTTAAACTACTATTAATTTGCATATTGTATAAATCTCTTTTTTTTTTTCTGAGAAATCTTATAAATCTCTTAATTTTATGTAATATAAAAAAAAATGAATAAGCATATATTATTGGCATTCCTTTTTGAGTAATTAATACTGATAATAATGAGAGTATACTGATTATATTTCTTTAAATATTTAGATTTTCAAAAAAAAATTATAAATTCTTTCAAAAAGGCTATAAATTAATTTTGTTTAATTATTTAGCAAGTAAATTAATTTTGAATTATATTTATCACATTTAAAATTAAATATATCTAATAATTTTATATATAGCGCTAAATAAGTTTTAATTTTTTTAAATATTTATTACTAAATTTAATATAAAATGATGAATTTTAAAAAATATGTGAGTATTTATTATCAAATTTTAGCATAAGAGGATAAATGGTAGTAACCAATTACATTATAAATTTAAATTATTTATTTTCATTTAAGTCATTTATCAAATTTAAATCGTGATTTATTTAGTGTCATTAAATTAATTATCATTTTTTTTATTTATGATTATATTTATAATTTTATTTGAATTGAATTAGAGTCTGTGATGTCTGAGTCAACAAATTTAAAAACTAAATGTAAAAATATTTTATTTATTTGTGATTTTATCTGATTTAAATTAGACGTCTGATTCAACAAATTCAAAACAAATGAAAAATGTTTTTTTTAAAAAAAAAAAGTTTATGGCATTAGATCCTATATAAACTGGCGATGAGCACAAAAATAACCTTTAACAGTAGCTTCAAAACTCCTATTACTACGCCTTGATTACTCCTCCGTCTATTTCTAGCCTCTCTATTCTCTGCAATATTTGACAAGCAACGCAATACAAAACAACACTACAAGGAAGGACCTTTGCTTTCTCGTTGTCTCTGTAGCTAAATTGCAAATTTTTTTCAGGACTTCCGCTGGTATTTGCTTGTTCCTCCCTTTTCTTTTTTATTTTTTTTTTGTTGTATTCTATCTGGTTATTTGTCTGGATCAGTATTTACTTTTTTGGTTTAGCTAGAAACTTTAGTGTAATGTACGTTTTTCTACATTCTCCAAGATTTTTGTGTGATCATCTTCTTGTTAATGTTCATTTCTTGGTGATGGGAAACTGGGTTTTTTCCTTTATTTCTTGGTAATGGGAAACTGGGTTTTCTTTGATTCCACGATACAATTAAAGGGTAGTCTTTTAATGGGTTATTGTGTTTTTGCTTTATCTGTGAGAGACAAGTTGATGCTTATGACAAATATTGCATTTTGATCCATTGAAAAACTTTACTTTTTCCTCTCTGTGTATGAGATGTGGGTTTGTTATCCAATCTTGAAATGGCATAGCTAAGTGACCATGTATTGTGATTCAATTTGTAGTGAAATGGACAATTTGAGAGTGTGGATTTGTTTCTGTGTCTTGCTTTATATTATTCAGCATGTGAGCAGGATCATTACTTTTCCTTATTGTTTGAAGAAAATTTATATCGGTGTAGATATCTAACTGTTGGAATGTTGTTGATTTCATTGTCTAGCTCTAGAAAGTGAACTGAAGAAATAGAATCTCCTATGTCCAGTTTGGCAAATTCTAACAACATATTTTGGCAAGAATGTCCAGTTGGGAAGTCGGACAGGCAGAAACTGCTCAACCAGAGGGGTTGTGTTGTCTGGATAACCGGGCTCAGTGGATCAGGTCTGTTTTGAACTCAACTCTTACAACTTTCCCATGCATTTCAAGTTTTCAACCGTCAGATGACAAGAATGATAGCCATTCAGCAATTTAAAAAACTGTTTCTACTTTTTGGAGATGTAGAAAGTTATTTTTATAGGCTTCATGTTTACATTGTATGCTTTAGTTTGTTCATTGAATTTAGAAGTGCAATCTTTGGGCATAATACATCAGCGGCCCCCCTGTACTTGGCACAATTTATCAGTTTGATATTTCAACTTATAGTTTTATTATTTTAATACTTAAACTCGCCTAAAATGCACTAACGTAACGATGTAATAATACATTTGTCACCCCCTGTACTTGCAACTTTTTGTTAATTTGACACATCTACTTGCAGTTTTTTGTTAGTCAAACTCTTAAGATGGGGCACATGCTAATTCTCTATTTTACACCACGTGTTGATAGAGGTTTTAAAATTGCATTTTAGGCAAATTCAGGTGTTAAAATAGCAAAACTGTTATTTGAGGTGTCAAATTGATAAAAAGTGACAAGTATAAGGGGCCACAGATGTATTATGCTAAATCTTTGGATATTGATTTTGCAGCTAAAAACATTTTACTTTGGCTTACCATTGATGTCAGAAGATTCAGAAGTCATGCTTCTGGCCCTGATGACTCTGGACATAAAACACTTGCTGTCCTAAAGGCTGTTTTTTTTATCTGTGGTGAAACCAAAAAAGCTCTAAAGATCAGAATTTTCATAATTCTTTATGTTTTTAAGCTTTTGAATGGAAATGATGAACTTGGTGGATTGATAAATTGGATGCTACATGTACTTTTTCTTGCTATTGTGCAAAAAAAAAAAAAAAAAAATGATGCATCTGAGTTCTTACAAATCTGTTTTATGAGCTGGCTGTGCCCAAGAGAGAGGAGCGGATGTGAATCAAAAGAAAGGCTTAAAGTTTTAGGCAACAAATGCAATATCATGTCACTGAATTTATTCTTGAATCCCACCATAATTGTTTAGCTGTATAGTTGGTACATTAACTCAAGAGCACTCCCACTTCTGTGTATTATTTGCATTCTTGTAACTGACAAATGCCTCACTTGTTCTAACAGCATTATTATTACTCAAATAAATCCCTTTTTTGTGCATTAGTCATCAATTTTTTTTATCAACATGACCTCCAAGTATATTCTCTGTTCATACACCAATGTATCTTTACATACCTTATGTCAACTCTTTTTTTTTTCTTCTTTACAGGGAAAAGCACACTGGCCTGCTCAGTAAGCAGAGAACTACACTCTCGGGGAAAGCTTTCTTATGTCCTCGATGGAGATAACCTTCGGCATGGACTGAATAAAGATCTTGGTTTCAGTGCTGAAGATCGAACTGAAAATATACGGAGGGTTGGTGAGTATGATTGACATAATGCAAACTTATTGCTAAAGTCCTTGAAAGTTAATTCATACAATAGATGCTCCAGTTCTTCCAAGGTAAAGGGCAAACGTACAAAGTGATGTCAAAACGGAAGTTGAATAATTGATATAGAAGAGGAAATGATAGTGATTTCTGTGAAAGTGAGGACATGTTAACCAGCAAGAATTTCAAACATTCTAAGTTTCTTAGCTGCTGAAATGTTAGCTGCTGTGCAATTTGTTTGGTACCCAACTTGAACTTGACAACTAATGAGAAGAATAAGGCTATAGTAAAGTTCTGGCATTGGATGAATTGTTGATGCTTTAAAATGTTTGAATGACAATTAAAAATTGTATTAATAACAAAAATAAAGAGAATATTACCAAAATTTTTATATTGTAAGGCTAACATGTGCTTAACTTAGTGCTGCATGTTTGGTAGGCTTATCATGGGGTTTTGGTCTGATGCATTTTTTTTTCATTTACAATTGCACTAATGATTTTTTTGTTTGAATTAGGCGAAGTGGCAAAACTCTTTGCTGATGCTGGTTTGATATGCATTGCTAGTCTGATATCTCCATACAGAAAAGACCGGGATGCATGCCGTGCAATGTTGCCAGAAGCAAATTTCATTGAGGCAAGATTGGTTGATAATTTGTTCTCATTTATGACTTAGCAAATGTTTCTTGGAGATGAATGTCAGTTTACATGTATCTGTACAGGTTTTCATGAACATGCCTCTATCATTGTGCGAATCAAGAGATTGTAAAGGCCTTTACAAGCTTGCACGTGCCGGAAAGATCAAAGGTTAGCTCTTGGAACATATTTAGAATGCTGCTTGGGATTCTTGCTTGCCTATCCACCCCCTCCCCTCTGCAGCAGTTCACATCTACACAGTGAAGGATGGGAGAATCACAAGGCTAGCGTGCAAATATCATACGCAATAATGAGAAAAGTTTGCTTATATCTTCGTAGCATTTTAGAACCAGTGCACGCTATCTCAGACTTGGTGTATTGAGATTCCTTGATTGATATTGTGCTGCTAAATCTATTTTCATCTTGGGATCCTGAGATTTTGGTGCTTTAGATTACTAATGACAGACAATCTGGATCATTTTAATACACAGATTGAATCTAGAGGTGCAGTGAATTTCAGTGATGAACTAATAATAAGAACCATAAATTTAGTGCTTCAGTATATCAATTAATCATTTCTAGCAGTTTGTATTCCTTTCCATATGTAACATTCTCTCTTCTGGATAGTACTGAACAAGACACACGAGCCATGTTCTTAGTCAATTGTCTTTAACATGATAATTATTATAATTTTGCAGGTTTTACCGGCATAGATGATCCTTATGAACCACCTTTGAATTGCGAGGTATGTATGTTTATGTTCAAACTAAACTCGATCAGTGCTCTAAAATGGGATAATGATCATGAAAATGGAATTGCTATGACTTTTTTCATTTACCTTTGTTATGGTGGTATTTAACAACCCTTTGTTATGGTGATATCTAACAACTCCTCTTTTCCATGCGCAGATAGAACTACAAGAAAAAGATGGAGTCTGCCCCACACCAGTTGCCATGGCTGGGCAAGTAGTGACTTACTTGGAAGACAAAGGATTTCTGCATTATCAGTGATCTGCTCCACTAACTCTTCCCTATATCATGTTTGATCTCATCAGAGAAATAATATATCGGATGCTATTCTTGCCCACACTGCCTAGTGTCAGCAGGTTCTAAGAAGCTTTTTTCATGGAGGAAGTGCTTGGAATAATATTTATTTAAAAGGCATTGGCTACATCATTTTGTTTCTGTAGACTGATAAAAGAAAAGAGTAGAAGATCCACCATTAAGTTAGTTGTTTGATCATTTGAGACTTGTTTTCCGGATTCATTCTCAAAAATCATTGCTCCAATCAAATTTTTTCTTTGTTTCATCTTTGGTATTTACTCATCCAAAAATGTATCAACTGTATGTTTAAGATCATTGTCATCACATTATTTATAAATATATTTCATAATTGCAAATTTCAAAGATAACAACTGAAGTGTTCTTCTTTTTATTGTTTGAGTTGGGTTTGTTTAATGTATTTCAACAAAACTCATTGATGCATTTTAGCCCTAAGATTAAATTCATTAATCTAAAATTTTTCACTCAAAATAATGAAATGTTTTAAATTCTTGTATGGCTTGATACATGAACAGTCTCTTAAAAGTTGCTATATTTTATTAGTTTGGCCTTTCGACATCCTAAAAATATAATTTATAGAAAATGGCAGATATTGAAATACAAAATTCACAATTCTCCCAAATAAAAAAATATCAATTTAAAACATCCCTAATTAGCTTTATATATGGATGATTTATCATTCTGTCGTAGATCAAAACATTAATAAAAACATTAATAGAAACGTTAATGGTGCTCATGAGTTCAATTCTATATTTTCCATGACTTACTTTCAAAGGTGAAAGGTCCTAATATGTAAGCACGATGTTAAAAAATACAATAAAATTCATTTTCGTTTTTATTATGAAAGAAAAGTACAAAAATGAATGAACGCGTTAATACGACGTAGTTTCCTTAATTGACAAAACAATACTTTCCAAAATCCAATTGCATTGGGTTGTGACCAAAATTGACAAATCTTCTTCAGGCAAAACGAAAGCGAACAAAACAGCGAACAACAGAAGTAAAAAGAAAAAGAGAGAAATGGTGTTGAATAGCAGCGTGGTGGTGAGAGTAGCGAACTTATCAGCGAATCTATGCCAATACATAGCATGCAATCCGGAGCGTTTTAGCACCGACGAGGTGTTGAATCTTCTCTTCTGCCTACCTTTCCACCACTTCAGCCGCCTCGCTCTTTCTCTTTGGAATTATCTCTGTTACAATCCTATCCCCTCCAATCTCTCCTCTTTTTATTCTTCTGATTCGGACTCTGATTCCGATTCCGATCACGACCATTGGCACTCCGATTGATAGCGTTCTCATCACCATTTTTTTTTGCAGATACTACACGTAATGTATGTTTCTTGTAAAAAAAAAAAAAATTATTTAATGGAATTTGATTGTATTTTTGGATTTTCATTTTCTCTTTTGGCTTTTCTTGTATTGCTGCCTGATTGTTGTAGACGACGATGCATTTGGCTTTGGGGTTAGTTGTATTCTACCACTTGTTTATGAATAAATAATGTAAAAATATATATATACTTTATTTAATTTACAATTTTGCTCAAAAGTAGGTAAATATTAGAAGCTGCCTATCTTAATTTTTCAATTTGAAAAATGATTATTAATATACATAAAAAATAAATTTGATTAAATTTAAAAATTTTCAAATTTTTAAATATATTTATTAAATGTTCGATGAAAAATAAATATTCTGTCTTCATCCTTCTAAAAATGTTAAAAAAAAGATTAAATTTAAAAAAATTTAAATTTTTTGAAGTAAAAATTTGATTTTTATCTCTTATTTTCAATTAAAAAATAATTTTAAAAAAATTATTATTATTTTATGAAAAATATAAGCACCATTTAAAAAAAAATCTAATATTTGACAAAACCCGAACCGGCTGTAGCTAATGGAACTGCACCTGCCACCTCCTGCTAGTGCTACTACTCATCTACTCGCGCCTTTAGCTTAGAATTCAACACTCCATTTTCAACATCGAAGCTTTTTTTTATTTTCCTCCAAAAATATTTATTAATAATTGATTTAAATAATTATTATTATTAAAAAATAAAGGAGAAAGAGAGTGGTTGGTTGGTAGCGTCATCGGGTGGTTGCTGGTGTTGCGTGCAGCTATGAGTGCTACAATGGCGCAGTGTTTACTTCCTATATTTACGCGTGTCACTGTCTACGAGAAAAGCCATTTCTCTTCTTCCTTTTTATCACCATTTTGCCATTCATCTTTCTCTTTAAGCCATCGTCGTCGGTCTCTTTCTATGGCCTCTGCAACTGCGCAGTCATCTGGCACTCAGGTGATACAACAAAACAGACAAAAATTATTTCTTTTATTGATAATTAACGAATTTGTATTCATGGGTTTCGTTTAATTTGTTAAAAGTTTTTGCCTTTTTGATCATCAGGCTGTTTCTTCTGGGGGTGTTGCTAGTGATGCCAATTTGTTCCAGTTGATTCAAACTCACCAGGTATATTCTTTCTTTATCACTTCGATAGTGTTTGGAAGTGCTGAAATTGCAAGAATTTTTATTGTCTATTCAGTCAATTCTATTCTATTTAATCAAGAACTACACCTCCCACCTCCTGTGAATAGAACTCAATTGGAAATGATTTTGAAGAAAAGAAAATTATGCCACAATATGATTTTTCGACAATTCCATTCAATTTTTAGACATGATTTATTTCCAACAAGGCCTTATAAATGTTTATGAAATTTGTTAAAATAAATAAATGCTTGCTGAATGTTCACTGATTGTTTGGTGTTGGGTTTGTTGTACAATTTATAGGAAAAGGCTGCTAGGCTTCCTCCCGTTGAGGAAATTAGAACTGTGTTTTACCACAGTGTTCGTGGGATGCTTTCAACTTTTTCTCAGGTTTGTTTTATATTTTTTTTACAGATTTTGAGCTAATCAATCAAAAGAGGAATAATGGAAGTAAAGGATAGTGATCACATTATCCTTTCTTAAGATTTATTCATTGATCCAAGTTTTAAAAAAGGGAAAATAATTTATTCATTACTTGTTTATACAAGTTGAAGCTCTGATGGCTATATTAGTTTATTTAGCCCCTTAGAGTTTCAGTAGGCATGCATCTGACTTTATACTGCTTATGATGAACAGAAGCATGAAGGTTATCCATCAGGGTCAATGGTTGATTTTGCTTGTGATGTTGATGGAACTCCTATATTAGCAGTGAGCAGCTTGGCAAATCATGCAAAGGTTTACTCTATATTCTGCATATTCTTTTCACTTGAAGTTAGAAATTCATTCAGTGATTGCACAAAGGAAATACCATTCATCTATTGAAATTTAGTGACACATAATCATGAAAATAGTGCCGTTCTTTTAGATTGGTATACTTTAAATTGACTGGTTTTGTTCATGGACCCTGCATCACCTAACATGTGTTGAAGTTGGCTACTAACTGTTGTCAAAATTGAAGTTTGTTGAATTCTTTGAAGATAGATTAAATCTTACATTTGTATTTTCTTCTCGTACTTTGTTCCACTATGCTTTTGTCACCATAGAATGAGATCTTTATCATCCAACAGTGGTTATTCACAAAGTCAAGAATTATTTGTGGAAAACGAAGTCACTATAGAATCTCCCCTTGTTAAATTGTTACTTGGCAAGTGCAATCAATGTTTGTTACAGGGAATCTGGACCAAACTGAAGTGTCCTGGCCCTTTTTTTTTTGCTTAACCTATTTATGGTTCTTTCCCTGGAACTAATGATGAGATAGGCCACTGTCACTCTTTGAGCCTTTGATTTACCTTCAATATTTAATCTCTTTACAGTCCTATGACTATCTGAAAAGTGCTTTCTGCAGGACCTCGTAGCTAATTCAAAATGCTCATTGCTTGTTGCTGGAGACCCAGAGGATAGGTCTGATTTGGTTGTCACACTTCATGGTGATGCTGTTTCTGTGAGTAATTTTCATTTCTGGCTTCTGTTTGGATGTTATATTAAACTCATTGTTTTTGACGTATTACCTTAAACCTTTTCTCTTTTTTGCTGGAGGTGATTGATATAAACTATTAACTATCTTTTGATCAATTGTGTAGGTTTCTGAGGAAGATAGAACTGCCATTCGGACTGCGTATCTGGCAAAGCATCCCAATGCATTCTGGGTAACATGTTTCCTCTTTCCCATTCTGTATTTCACCCAACTCCATTGTTTAACATTGAGGACCTAATTGTTTTTATAATATGAAGGTTGATTTTGGTGACTTTCAATTTATACGCATTGAACCAAAAGTTGTGCGATATGTATCGGGAGTTGCAACTGCTTTACTTGGTTCAGGAGGTCTGTTTACTATTCTGCTCTTTTGTTTTTCATAACTGTATCAATCCAAACTATTTATTAGTATGTTGTTGGGTGGTGAGTTTTGAGACTCTTAAGGTTGGTTCACTTACTGAAATGTTTCCACTTCTGCTTTTATTTGTTGAGCACCTGTAAGATATTATATTAATTGGTTTATCACCATCCTTTTTCCCACATTATTCTTCTTCAGTTTCCCTCTGTTATCTTAAATATTGCAGAGTTTAGCAAAGAAGAATACCAAGCTGCTAAAGTTGATCCAATAGCTCAGTTTTCTAAACCTGTAGCGGTATATATTTCTTGTGCAGAATATGCCTTTGTGTCGTATATGTTGTTTATCAATTTTAACTATTCTACCCATCACCTTCACTCTAGTTATGTCTTGTTTTTTTATCAGTCACATATGAATAGAGATCATGGTGAGGATACAAGACTCATTGTACAACATTCAACATCAATTGAGGTAATTGTGTAATTATATCTCTACTACATCTAGAAAGTTGGAAATTAATACATAACTGATAAGCAGAGTGCCACACTTAAACAAGTAGTCAACAGAACTTTCTTTTAGGACTTAAAGAACTAGCAGGGAAACTGGGAGTACATTCATGTGGGTGCACATGTTTGATGGGGCAGAAGGGAAAGGAGGAGAGAGAGAGCTTAAAATCTCAGTGACTGTTGGGTAAAGGCAAAAGTGAGAAGTTTTCAAATTTTTCCTGGTGTTCAGAAAATTTTTCTCTGGAGGTATTTCGATTTTTGGGGAGAACTTTTTGAGCAAGTTAGAGTACACCCTTGAGGTGCTCAGTAAAGCCTGTTAATTAAAATAGAAGGAAACTGAATAAAATTTCTTTTCTCCCTCCCCTATAATTGTCCCTGTTGTTCATTCAACAAAATCAAAGTGAATATTCATTGAAGTCTCACTTGATGCTTTCTTCAGGTGGACTCTGCCTATATGCTAGACATTGATAGTTTGGGGTTTAATGTTAAGGTAACAATTTGAGGTTAATTTGTTTGGAACTCATTTAGGTTTTTTCCTGAACTTGAACCGCTCCTCTTCCTCTCTGATTGATGCTTTGATCTTATTTTCCTATCTAGGCTGTTTGCCAAGGAAATACTTTCAAGCTTCGGATTCCTTTCCCTAGACGTGCTGAAGACAGAAAGTAAGACAACATATGAAGTCCTTATGGAAGTCAAATGTTTCTTCTATGCGAGAAAATCATATAGTTTTCATCGTTCATATGCACTTTTCAACTTTTCCTATTTTTTGCCTCATCCTACTTTTGTTCTTCATTTAAAAGGGTGATACTTTATATACTTTATGCTGACATTATCAAAGTTAATATGATGATTTCTCAAGCAAAGCTAATATCAGGATTTAATTGAGAAAATTTGAGCCTAGTTCCTTTGCAAGCCAAATCAACTTCTCCTGCTATGATTGAAGTTTTTTGGCCATGGAGCTTATGGATGGCCTTCTGCCATGGTCCATGGTCTCCTTTTGAATACGGAATTGCATCTATAGTGTATTATGACTTTATACTGTAATTCTGCAGTTCATCTACTTCCTTTTTTTAATTATTTTTAACTTCGATTTTTTTATTTCTAATGAGCTCTTTTTTTTTTCTTTTGTTTCTTAGGGATGTGAAGACTCTAATAGTGGAAATGCTTCAGGCTGCTAAATCTTAAGTCAATTGATACCGTGCTGAAAAGGGGATAAGGAGGTGCGCTTATTCATTTAATATTTGCAATACAAGGTTGTTAAACTATTGTACTTATCTATTAGAAAGAAAACTTTGTTGCTCTTGAGCATAAGGAATTTGTGTTGGTACTCCCATGTGAATCAAACACCTTAGACACAAAGTGGTGGACAGGTTTTCCACTTTTTTTCCCTTTTGTTTTACGATGAGAGAGAGGTTTTGAGGATCTCGTTGAGTTATGAAAACTTTACCATACCATTTTTCGAATGTTAAAAGTTGATTTATTGCATGCAAACAAAATACTGATGAGTTACATTATTTGTTGCCATACTGAAGTACGTCTTCATATGCTGTCTGGATTGTGTTCTTGGACTTGGATCCCATATCACATAGTATATTCATGACTGCTTCTGGCTCATTCTGGCTACTTTCTGCCTACGGATACCATGTGCTATGAAATCTTGTTTTACAGTGGAACTCATGATTTTTTTGATATGTTTGCTTCTTGTTTGTCCGTGTGGGATTCTGCAAATTGCACATCAGGATGGCAGCCTAGTTGATAGTTGATATGGACAGATATGGAATTCTGGAAGGCAAAAACAGAACATAGATTACTTGCTGAAAATTGAACAATCACCTTGCTTTTGGCAGCTGGCTCCTGATACATACATTGTATATTTAACATTTTACTTCCTGTTCAATGTTTATAGTTAAAAGAGTAAAAGTGTGACAACTCCCATGAAATGTTTGATGTCAAAATCATCTTTGATTCCAAAGGAGATGTTAAAATTTGTAAAAACTGAACGAAATATAGATGCATGTTTTCTTCTGCTCTGGTTTTTGCTCCCATTGAGATGGTACTATACCCAAAGGATTTGGAAATATGTCTATTGGTCACATTCTGGGAGACATCACAATCAAGTCATAAATATCATAGGTCTTATATGATATTACAACAATTGAGATATGAATTTCACCATAGATTTTGCAGTTTACTGACAATGATGAGGTTAATATGATAACAGCTATTTGCCAAAGCATGGGGCAGCCTGGCTACTTGCACACACTACCATTTCCAATTTACAAGTATCATCTCTGTGTATAATAAGGCCAAAAGCTAAGCCCATCTTATTTGACAAAAACTTGACCATTTTAAATGCCTCTTGCTTAAATTATGGTTTTCATCACATGACTTTATATATAGATTCATTGCATGCCAATGGATCTATGGCCTCTGATAAGGGGGATCACATCAGATGGTGCATTGCTTTTCACCCAGAGAGAGAAAAATTGGCAATATAATAAATAATAAGACATCATTGTTAGTGAAAATGAGAATTGATCAATCGGGAGGCATATGGTGAATGAGAAAATAATTTTTTTTTCTTTCTCATTAATAAAAATGAAGCTTAGATCTATACAACAAACAAACAAATACAGCAGAGAGCCTCCTTTGCTTGCTACCCCTTTTTTTTTTATCCCCCATTCTAACAAACTTTCCATTTCACCACATTACCCATGATCTGATCTCAAAACAAAAAATTCAAAAATTTCTAAATAAAATGAAAAAAAGGCCTCTTCTGCTGCTGCTGCTTCTTCAATGCAATGCACCCCTCATTCTGAATCAGTTTCCATGCTTCCCATGGCTTTTAGTCCTCTTGGTCTCTATAACACAACAGAAGAATAAATTATGAAAAATAAAACAACAGAAAAAGAGGAAAATTCAAAAATTTTATTTAGCGATAAATTCAAATCTGAAGATAAAAAATTGAATCAAAAGCATGTACCTTCTTAGAGCTCTTCTTCTCCCTTACTTCATACCTCTCTTGGCACATATCAGTCAACCAAGCTCCAGGGCTTACCAACTGCCACCCACAAAAAATTCCCCCAAAAGAGGGAGCAAATTAAAATCCAACCCAAAAAAAAAAAAAAATAAGAAAGAAACCCAATTCCCATAAAACCCAGTTTCTAGAATTTTTTTTTCCCTTTCTCAATAGCATAAATTTCACCAAAATTTTCCCAAGAAAGTGACAGAAAATAGGAGAAGGATGAGATTAAAAAGAAAGGCAATTTAGACTTACAAGTAAACTTCTCTGGATAATCTTGGCTCTCTTTTTAGGCCTTTGAGGAAGCTTACAACCTTTCATAGCCATAAAATCTTCCTCTTTCTCTTTGCTTGATAAAGAGATGTATAACTTTGGCCACACCACATGTCCTTTGTTTTCTTCTCCATTGTTAGCATCCACTGAAACCTTCCCATTATCATCCACACCCACCACTGACCCTCTTGTGGTGTAATACCTGTCTTCCTTCTCAGGCGATGCTGATTTCCGATTATCAGTCACACTCGACCGGAGTATTGCAGCCTCTGAATTCCTGTGCAAGATAACAACAGAAACAAAGTCAAAATTTTAGGATTTTTTAATCATTATTTCTGGATCAGTATATGGGATCTAATTATAAAAATTGCAAAGATAATGTTCACACAATGGAATTTTGAAAAGAAAAAACAAAAGGGTTTTAAAATTTCTCTTGTTTTCTTGTATTTTCCCATCAACCAAACAGGTGTGTTTACAAGAAAGTTCCGACCTTTTTCTCTCTTTTTAATTCGATGGGAATTCTCAACTGTCTGTTTGGTTGCTGAGAAAAAAAAAAGGGAAAACAAAGCAGAATTAGGAAACAAAAACAACATATTAATCTTCAAATTCTCATCTTTCCAGCTATCAAACATAGAAACAACAAATGAAACACCAAAAGGTGTAAAAACACTTCTAATTCTCTGTTTGCTTGCTGAGGAAAAAAAAAAAGAGAAACACAAAAGTTAGAAAAATCATGGATTAACAAAAAGACTGAAGCTTTATTCTCAAACAATCTAACCAACCTTGTGAGACGATGATTGGATTGAGGATGAGATGATTCTTTGTCTGTGACAGAAGAAATGACCCGCCTATCGATTCTAGTGATTTTTCGGCGGAAAACACCATCAGATCTTTGCGAGATGATTTGAGGGTCTCTAACTCTAACACATCTAAGCCTCTTTTTATTACCCCACTGCAAGAAAAAATCTGGCTCCAATGCTTTATTCACTCTCTGGCTTTTCTCCTCTTTATCCATATCTGTTCATCACCAGAAACACGATAAAGAGTTAAAAGAAACCAACCAACCAGCCCAGAAGTGAATATCAACAGAAACAGCAGAAATTGAGGAAAACCCAGAAAGTGAAAACCAGAGAAATTAGATAACTTTGATACAGCCATCCAAAAAAATTAGATTTTTTCAGCACATCCGATGGGTCTTTTCTGAGTTCAATGATCTAGAAGACGACCCAGGAGTGAAATTGAAAGAAATTGTAAGTTTTGATGCTGATAAAGAGAACCCAGAAGTGAAGAAAAAAACAAAGAAACAGATCAAAATTGAATATAAAAAAGATTGGTTTTTTAAGAAGATCTATCTGTTTTTCTCAATAAAGTCAAAAATGGTGGAAGCAAGAGCAAGATGGGTAACAAAGTTGAAGCTGGAAAAGATTGTTAGGCCATTAATCTGAAGATCTACAGCAGCAACATGAAAAATCAGAAGGGATAATCTTTCAAAAACCATTATAGCCTGAAAATTCAAAAGAATTGAACTTGTCAGATAAACACCACACAGATGAAAACAGAGACAGGAACCATAACATACCATAAGATAATTGCATGGAAATGGAGAGAATGAAAATCCTTGTAGGGTATTGCACTCTATAGAAGAACAAACAGAGAACAAGCAAACAAAAAATCAAGATTTAAGCAAAAAAAGAAATCCCCAGATCGTTCAAATCCAAGATTACACCACCACCAACAACAACAACAACTCTCTGTCCAAAAAAAAGAATATATATTATATATATCCTCTGTGTTTGGTCCTTGCAATTCTTCTTTCTTCTCTTTGTTTATGATAGAGAACTTGCTGTTTGTGAGTTTTTTTTTTTTTTTCAAAGCTCACCTCGCTCCTCCCTCACTCAACACCAATCTCTCCTCTCTATCTTCTTCTTCTGCTGCTTTGTTATCTCGTTCTGTCATACACTAGTATTTATCGCCCTCTCACAGACATATGGCTTCTGCCATTGATAAAATAAAATAATTGCAGATTAATTGTAGCCGTTGGATTGAAAAATGGACAGTTAGATGAGAGTATTAGGCTTTGGTGGAAACCCTTCTCAAAGCCCAACGCTGTTCACTAAATTGTTTTGTCTTGGGTGTGGTAGATGGATGAGTGTGGTAGATGGCCAGCTCTCTACCCAGTCCTCAACCACTACTTTTGGGCTTTGTCTTTTATTGGACTATGGGCTTCAACTGCCTAATTTTTGGATTTGGTAATGGAAATATTTATTGTCACGGTCTCTTAAATAAACCTAACTCAGTTGGATTTGGTTAATTATATAAAATTTTAAATATTTATTAAGATATTTAAATTTAATTTGATTTAATAAAATATTATTTTAATTATATAAAAATATATATATACAAATTCGATTAGATTTCATTAAACTCGCATCCCTATCCAATTAAATGTGAATTGGGTTGATTAAGTTACAACTCAGTTCATCAACTGCAAACCTTTAAAAAATGTGTGTTTGGAGTGTCATAGACCATCTCAACTTAAATGAAATAGCATGAAATATTTTTGAGGGGTTGATAGCCAACATCTATAGCTAATTCTTGTATGCATTAGCCCGTGGGGTTGTATCTTTAAGCTCGATCTTCAAATAAACAGATAAAATAGGTAAAAATTATGTTAACTTTGAGTGACTTTGATATTAGTATTAGTACACAAATGTTAATATTCAGTCGTATGCTTCCTTCTTACATATAAATCATAGTTGTAGATGAATTTGACATAGAATGTCTACTTGAATTATAAATGTACTGAATCCAGAAATATAAGCCTTAACATGCAGTCTGCAAAACCTAATGTCAAGTTTTTTTTTTTCAAAGGAAAGATTCATTAAACTTCATTACCCAGGGTAATAAGCATACACAATCAAAACCTCCATCAAAAAGGTGTACGTCCATTTAACTTCTACCAGCTTAAGGCTATAGGATAGAAGAAAATAGCAAACAAGTTGGGCTCTACCTAGAGTCTTGGACTTGAACACAGGGTCCCCTCATGAACAGCTTCAGTATTGCTGTTGGGCCATTACTTGGACTTGCAGAGAAGCCATCGTGGGCCTGGATAGCAAATTGATGATAATTTCCTTCTCTCCATTTGGCCATCAACCCATTAATGGTAGGCAGCAGAGTAGGTACTGCAGCCAGGCTGTTTCTTACGCTTTTGGCCTACAAGCGCCGACTGACAATGTCAGTAAAATCTTCCTTCTCAGCTCCTAGTTTCGCACGCTTAGCCAAAGAGAAATCAATTGCAATCTCAGGCGGGAGCTGGTGAAGATGACGCGCCGGCACAGTTGGAGATGAAGCTGCATCCAGAGAGAGTTTCTCGGTGAGGTTGGTAGCTTGAGCAGGTGACTGATTTACCTCCCTAGACAGAGGCGGGAAGCAGGTTTCCTTGCGTTGAGGCTCAACCTTGATCCTTGGTCCATGAGCTTCGTTGTTGTTAACCCATTCAGTGACCTTCTACTCCATCGTGTTTGTTGGGTGATCTTTTGTGGTATGAGTAGACAACCCACATAGATGGAGCAGCCAAGGGAGACGACCATACTGCTTCGTCATTATATGAGCAGTATAGAGATCAGATTCCTTGTTGAAGAGGACAGTAGTAAGCTCCTTTGGTTTGTCGATTTGATGGTTGAATTCAGGGGTAAGCGTGGCTTCGTTCCGGTCAGCATGAGACGAGCTGTTATTTAAAATTTAATATTTTAAATTAAATATTCACATTTAAATACACTATAAATTATTTTTTATTTAGTTAAAGCTGAAATAATTTTAAATTTTTTTTTTTGAACAACAATTTATTTTCTACTTGAGTCAAATGTTTTTAAAAATTGATATGATGAGGCAAGCCGCAATCCACCAAAATCCGCCCAACTAACAGGTATAATGTCTGAGTGGAACCAAATTCTACACCTAGCTTTCCATTCTACCAGTGTTTATGCTGAAATTCTTGGTATCAGGCTAGGCTATTGATAGACTCATACTTCAACAGTCTAGTATGACTAATGCTTAGACATGTTGTAGTTCAATTTAAAATATTATTCGAATTTTTTTTTACAAAAAAATAGATAATTTTTGGTTTTGAAGCAACCATGATGATTTCATTACAAAAATAAGATTACATCAATAAGCTAGGGGTTTTTCTAACTAATCCATAATAATTTTGACTAATCATTTTCGCTAGCAATGAATATTCAAAGTTACAAAAAAAAAAAGATACAATTTGGAAAATACTATTAACAACAAACAATATATCAAGATAAAAAAAACACAAATTACTTTGAAATTTGAAAATATTGATAAATGATGGTAAAAAAAATTTGTTAAATACCAAGTAAATTGAGTCGAATGTTCCTATTCTATAATTACAAGTCCACTTGAAAAAAATCTTGAGTGATGGTAGAAAATGGACATATTCTTGAATCTCGAGTAGATTGAATAAAAAATTATTTAGTTATCAAATAAGTCTAGTCAAGAATATCCTGTAAAATCTTGATAAAACCATAAAAAAAAGTACCACCATTATTGAGAAAATGCTAAGAAGCTGCACCAAATTATTGAGAAAATAAGACAATTCAAGCTAAAACAACACTAAAAGTCAAAAAATGAAATCTGGTTGGGCTATCGAGCGAGAGATTACAACCCCACCTTCAAGCTTTTGCTCGTGCGGCGCTTGCTTTTGCACAGAGAAAATAATGAAACCTTAGCGTTTTTTTTTTTTTTCCCCATCTCTCTTATAACTTAAAAGAAGAATAGTAATCAATTTTTATTTCTAAATTTAGTTTTATGTGAATTATTGAAATTTAAAATTCAAGCAAAATTCTACTTAATTAGCACAAATCTTTTAAAATATTTAAATTGACCATTCCATAAATATTCAATAAATGAATCATATGTTTAAAACTTAGGGATAAATATAATTTTGGTTTTTGTAGTTTTGCTTTATGGCAAAGTTAGTTTTATGTTCTTTTTTGCGATATTTAAGTATATATGTTTCATATTTCTTGCATTTTAGTATTCTATAGATTAATATCATCATTTTTTTATGATAAAATATTAATATAATATTAAATTTTAATGATAAGTTTATTAGTACATAATTTATGATCAATCTAACTGTATTGATTATTTTAAAAGTTACTCATTTGTATTCATAACAAAATTAAAAATATATTTAAATTTGATTTATTATAAGTCCATTGTAGTTAGTTGAATGGTTACATCACTCAATTTATGATTTTGCTATTGAAAATTTGAAATTTGAAATTATTTTGACATTAAAGCATAAATTTTGAATATTATTCTTTAAAAAGATATTAAAATGTAAGAAAATATGAAATAAAGATCTTTAAATGTGGTAACTCTTCTCTAATGACAGCTTGAGGTGCAGAGTTTGATTTCTGTCATCGTCGAATTAAAAAGGAGAGTTGTCCCCTTTTTATGCAGTTCACCGATAATAAAGTCATATGACCTCCCAATTTAAAAAAAAATATTCAAAAGCTGAAAGAAATTATAAGATTAGTTTCTGTCATAAGACAAAACTAGAAGGATCAAAATTATATATTTGTCCTTAAATCTTATTATATTTCTCAAATGAATGTTTGAAATTTAAAAATTGAGCACTATTCAATTCAATTTACAACACTTTTTTTTTTTTTTAAATTTATGCATTGAAGATACAACTTTGAAAGTAAATGAGTTATATATAATACTTATTCTAAATCAATTATGGACCTTTTCCTAATCATACTTAATCAAGGCTAATTATAGATGGCAACTTTAGTGGCAAGGCCATGCTATTGTATGGATACCCAAATTGTCTAGTAATTTTTCAATGTTATAATTATCATAGCATTATAATTATCCATTGGCCACTTTTCATTTCATCTAGGTTTGTTAGGTATTGTGGAGAAAAACATGTATCAATGGCTGTCTCTTTATTTAGTGGTCCAAAAAATGATAAACTTTTAGAATAAATGTTTCTTATAAACCCACAATATAGTTAATTAGTAGCTCTTAAAAAACAAGATTTTTTTTCTTAAGATATTGTAATTTTAGACTTAAAGTTTCATGTGAACAATATGAAGAGAATCTTGAAATTGCAAAGGTTCTTTAGTTGTAAGGGATAATGTATAGACTAATGAGGGCATTAGAAGTTGAAAATTCTTCACATTGGCCTTTGTTTTATTTTATTTTTTTCTTTTTTAACCCAAAATAAATTTTTTTGGTGGGCGGGCCTAAATTTTCTTTTGAATTTGAACATGACTTAGATTCAAAATTTTTGTCTCATTGACCCAAGAAAAATTCAATAACTAAACCTTGCTTACAAGCTTCCTCATCCTCACCCTCAATTTCAATTTCTTTGAATCAAGCACATTCTCAATTTCTTCATGTTTGTTGGGTGTCATTTTTTAGCATCTTTTTATTTGATGCATGGACAATTTCAACTAAATTTGGTTGAGTATATGCCAAACAATGCACTCTTTTCTGCGATTAGAACTCAGCCAACTAATTTTGACATCCTAAATCCTAATTTGTCCAATCTTGTTTTCGGAATATATATAGTCTTAACTTGCAATTCTGCAGCTATTAGTTACATAAATATTTGAGAAATTATGGCTTTATGGACTTTTGGGATTATTAAACTACTAACTCATGGCCAGGGGACTACTTTACTTTTTACATTTTACTGATTTGATTTACCTGTTGAGAGGATAGCGGCAAGAGAAAGAAAGAAAAAAAAAAGTAGAGTTTTAAAGAAAACCTTTATTTTATATAAAAAACAATATAAATTATTTTGTTTGGCTTATTTCCAAAATTTATTAAATTGGTTATAAGTTATATATTTTAAAATATATTGTTCAAAACGATCATTTTTTCGTCACCGAATTAATTCATAAAAGTGAATTATATAAAATCTATACTATTGAATAATGCTATTTATTTTTTTAATATAAAAATATATTTTACTTATGATGAAAAATTCTGTGGAATAAAAAATTATAACAATTTCAATTCAAGATAAAACAACAAATTCGCAAACTAGCTCGGAAATATTGTTATTGATCATATGAGGACACATTCCATGAACCATAAAATGCATGTTAGAAAAACATTTTGATCCAAATTTCACATAATCTTCAGCAATTTTTTGAGGAAATTACTACTATGATCCATCTTATATTCTATATATAAAATTTTTTAAAGTTTAGATAGGTGAATTGTGAATAGTTATTGATTAAGCGTATTGAATCAGAAATATAGATCACCCGCAAACTGAAAAACAAATCTAATGAATATAATAGGGACCCATCTGTTAATTTGATGATTTGATCCAATGGTCCCATTCATAATTCAAACTTATAATATATATACATTTCCGTTGTCCATGATTATCACTTTTTGAGTTATATATAAACTATGGTTGGAATTTTTTTTTAAAAATATTATCGATAATTAACTTTTATAAATAACACTTAAAAAGTTGCAAATTATGTTATTCTTGCAAAAACTCAAGACTTCATGTATGTATTTAGTTTTTTTTTTCTTTTTATCTAAATTATTGATATCTAAAATTTATTAAATTATAATTAATTTGATTCAATTTGACTAATTTAACGCATGATTATATGTACCACAACTCGAACTTAAGACATTATTTAAGTGAGAATAACATCTTATCAGTTAATCATAACAATTATTGATCATATATTTATTTTTAAAAATTATTTAAGGCTACTTAAAAGTTATTTAATTTAATTATTTTTTTTATTAACAGTGTGTGCATGTGTATAATAATAATAATAATAATAATAATAATAATAATAATTAAATAAAATTAAAAATAAAATTAAAAATTATTAGATATTTTAATTAAAATAAAAGAGATAATTTTTTATAAAAAAATATTTTAAATGTAATATAATTAATTGCTCTCTCGTTTTTCTTCTGTTTACCATCTACTAGAAGTCTTCATGTTTCTCTATTTGTTTTTATACATATAGTAGAATTTTACTTTAGAAGTGTTTCTTTTTCTTTTGTTTCTTCTTTTTGCTGTCATTGGGACTCAATTTAGAATTTATCCATTTTTTTCCTTAAAATGAATCCATGAGTTCATTTTGATTTTTGTTCATCATTTCTATTGTGATATTCTGCTATATATATTTTTTTAATGATGGTGGTTGAAGTATATGAAATTTTATTGTTGTTACATTTCCAAAATTGAGGTTAAATTTGAGAGTATTTAAATAGCTTTTTGTTAGCTATATGAGGAGTTTCTCCTCCTCTCTCTTCACCTGATTGTTTAAACAATCTTCTCTACATATATTTTAGTCTACCTCTCTTGAATTTATGTGCCAGATTTGTGCATATTTAGTTCCAAAGTTGGCTTAAAATCTTCAAGACTTGAGTAGCAAGAAAGGAAGGGAGGCAGAAGTCTTCTTTTTCTCTGCTAGGGCTTTCAGTAAGAATGGAAGGAAATTGAGACATATGATTTTCCTTTTTGTCTGCTAGGGTGTTTTTTTAGAGATTTGGGCTTTTTTTGGTCTTGGATTTGGATAAATTCATTGGACTTTAAATCTCTTGTACTTCTTTTATTATAAATGATAATTTTTTTTTGACGAAGGCTCTTTTGATTTACAATAATATCATGGGGTGATTTCTCAAGGGTCTCCATCCGAGTCACCAGGCTATCTAGCCTATCTTTTAACACATCAATATCCCCGCTCTCTGACGGGTTTGCACGAGAGGGCGCCTCAAGCTCTATTGGCCGCCCCTCGAGAGAAAACAATTTAGCCAACACTGGCTCGAGAGTCTCTACTCTCTTCACAATATTCTCAATAACATCTGCTTTTGCTACCACAGCATTAAACAGTTCAATTTTATTCAACACATTCTCAAGTGGGCGCACTTGGGTTACCGCAACCTCAAGTGCATCAACCCTTTTCTCTAGCGCCTCAATGCGCGCATTTTTAGTATTTTTCACATTGGCCACTGTGGCCATTATTGAAGAGCAAAGAAAGCTCTGATACCAAATGTCACGGGCCCGCAAAAGCTTCATAAAAAGGGACCATGCGACACTTGTCTAGAACACCTTCTAACAAGCCAGCCTCAGGGACAGATTAGTAATTCTGTAAGCACAAGGAAAAATATATTAGTATCCGAGTCAAGATATGCAAAGCCAACATAATAGCCCAAAGGGCAAGAGCAAGGCAACAATCACAAGCGCAAGCGACAAGGCACACGATAAGAAGATAACGGGGCTACTTATGTTATTCATCATAGAAGGCAATACATTGATTCAGACATTGTGCTCCCCAAGGTGTAGGTAGGGGGGAACCTACCCAAGTGAAGTGCACACACCCAGCATCTATAGTGCCTAGATCTCCGGCCCTAGGCCTTCGATGACTAGTCACTCCCCCCCTAGGCCTTCGATGACTAGTCACTCCCCCCCTAAAGAGCATAAGGAGCACAATGGCCTGTGGTAGGAGGAGACATCACAATGTTCCAGTCATCACTCCTCTATAATTACATAAAATAAAATAATTATGAAATGTCTAAAATACCCCTATGATTACAAAATGCTACCCCTTTAATCGTGCGACCCTATCTCCCTTTTTTCCCATCTCCAACATTAATTCTTGCTGACACACGCTCATATCTCATCCTCTTCTGGATATGTTGAGCTTCTTCCTCCTCTTTTATAAATTTTTCGTTTCTGAATCTACATTGCATGTGTAAAAAAAATATGAATTTCTAATCTCTTTTAATTTTTTGTGATTTTTTCATTATGTCTATGAAAAATGGGATTTTATAGTCTCCTTTAATGAATTTTTGGCTTTACCTTTCAGTTTTCTATTTTTTAGCTCCATTTTTGGAGAAAAAATTATAGTTTTCTTTTAATAGATTTGTGGTGTTGTCTTTTGAGTTTCTTCTTTCTCTTATAGCTTCTTTTCAAATTTTTTTATTTTTATTTCAGAGCTAACATTGCATAGTCGCAAAAAAACAGTTTTATGGTTTCTTTTGATAGTTTCAGTTTTTTCTCTATTTAACTCCATTTTTGGAGGAAAAAAAAACTTTGTGTTGGTCAAAGAGTTATGTCTTTCCTCACATTGCCTCAACCGGCCAAAAGTGGACAAGAGATGAAAATAATAAAAAAAAAAGCATATCTGGTGGATTTAATGTCGATTTTATTTTTACCAAAAGCTGTTTTTAGCTCTCCTTATGCTCTCTTTGCATTTTCTCTGTATGACTGATTTTTGTTTCATTGAATTATTTTTTTCAGGTGGTTATTGTATGGCATTATTTGTTTATTTTTAGGGTGACAATGTGGTTTGGTGCCTGCTATTGGTGTTTATTTTTTCTCTTAGCTTCAAGGCAGGAGAGCTTTAAAATTCTCTATTTTAATTTCGAAAGTTGTAGGCCATTTTTTCCTTTACTTGCATGAATTTTCATTAATTTGCCTATTTGCGTTCCGTTTCCTTTGATGTAGTTTTTGTTCCCTTTATATTTTTTGTTCTTTTTTTTAAAAAAGAAAAATGATATGTATTATTGCTTTTCTCTTTTGCAGCTGGCATTAGAAATGTAATTCTATGAATTAATTTTTTGTAGTTGCTTTTAGGACTAAGGTACAAATAAGATCCTAAACTTTGGGCCGATGACTGGATTAGATCCTAATATTTTTTTTGTTTTCATTTGGAATTTTATTGTCCAATATCGTCTCAAATTGGACCTTATTTAATTTGAGGTCCCAACAGATTTAAAATCTGACTTGCTAGACTCGTGGGATCCACTAATTGTGCCACGTCATAACATCACTCCTTCTCTTTCTCTTTCCCTAAACCCCTGAACCTTGTTTCTTTCATCAACCACTGTCACCACCCCTCTCAAAATCACCACCGTCACTGTAACTCGCCAATTCTTAGCAACCCAAGGCCTAAAATCATAACCAAAGCCACAACCTAAATATAAGATTTCTTCTTTTTATGCCCCTATTTTTTGGGTACATAGTCTATCAAAAATAAACACTTAGTAGTACCTCTATTAGCAGGGCCAAACCTATTCAAAAATGCCTTAGTGTAAATCATAGGATATACTTGACAATCAGACAAGTTTCCTATTATTTTTTTGGCAAGTATAAGGCTTGTTGTGTTAAGAACCTCCAAGGATTAAAACCACAAACCCTAATGATTATGAACCCGTGAATTACTATCATGGAAATCCAAGAACAAATTGAATTTTAAAGCCCAAGAATCACTTAGATAAGATCGCAAGGTTTGGTTGATCAAGATTAGAACCTAAAGAAAACTAAGTTCTTTAAACCTTAACCCTTAACACGCTACAAGGATAGATCAATTCCTTGATAAGTGGTTTATGCATTCAACAAGAATTCAAGCAAATATGCAAAGGGAAAAAGACTATTGTTATTAAAATTCAAACTGAATAAAAACGCACCATAAAAGGTGTTTTTATAACATCCTAACACAAGAAACCCTAATGAAGCTATTAAACTTAGCCGTTGTAAGCACACAATTTTGGGATGACTAGAGCATGGATGCAACAGAAGATCCGATGATGAAAATTGACTGTGAAATTAGATTTATTGGTTTTGAACTAAATTGTAAATTCTTTTTTTAGGTCCTATTTTAAATTTTATTTAATTGTTTATTTATTCATTTATTATATATATATTTTTTCTTTACAAAAATTTTTAAAAATAAAAATAAAAAAGAAAATTTAGAATAAAAAAAAGAAACAAAAAAAGGGGTCGAGTAGCCCATTCAATTTCCATTTGGAAATTGAATAAAAAGTGGCCATGCCTCATTTTTTTCCCCGCTATTTCCGGTCGAAAATACCCTATCTCCGGTCGAAAATAGGACGTCCATCCATTTTTGTTTTTATCCTTATTTTTATTGGTTGTTATTTTTTATTTGATAAATATGTTTGTTTTATTTGATAAATATATTTTTTTATTAGATAAATAATAAAAATAATTTTTTTATCATGTACCAAACTTAGGGTTATAGATTTTTTCTTTTATAAATACGTGATTAACTCATTTCACAGGGTGAGGCTGCTAGGGTTTTTATGATTTTTCTCTGTATTTTTTTAT
Source organism: Mallotus repandus (assembly GCA_949671775.1). Lineage (NCBI taxonomy): Eukaryota > Viridiplantae > Streptophyta > Magnoliopsida > Malpighiales > Euphorbiaceae > Mallotus > Mallotus repandus. The sequence continues at coordinate 8,911 of CATIWM010006562.1, read as the reverse complement.
TTTTAACTAGCCATCAGCCAAAAAAACGTAATTCTTTTCCTTTGATTTCTACGTACTTTTCTTTTGCTTCTGGCCATAATCACATCCAAATAAATAAAAAATCACAGACAAACACAATAAAAGCCACAAGCTTTTATTAACGGTGATCACCTTCTGAGGGGCAATCAACACTGCATCCTATTCTCAAATCTTCATCTCCTTCTTCTTTTATTTTGATTTTTATTTGATTTTTGTTTATCATTTTTCAATCATTCATTAACTAATTTTTATTTTATTTTTTTTCTATTTTCATGATGGTGGGAGTACACTAAACTGTGAAGTGATTTGACCAATAGAGAACCCATGAAGATCCATGAAATGCCATAGATTAAATTATGTATTTTAACATAAATTTTAGATTTTTTATTTTATTTATTTGGCTTTATAGGTTGTATCTAATTTTATTTTATTAATCTGTACGTAGGTTGTAATAGCCCCAATAGTGGGAATAGTAAAATATTTACTTTTTTGCTTTTTAAAATCAATTAGTGAATTAGGGTTTGTTTGGTAAACCTTAATTAAAATCAATGGTGGCTTTAGATTAATTTTAGGTTGTATGTAATTAAAATTAGGGTTAGAAAAATCACAAAATGTTTGTTTTTGATTTATTATTTTCTTTATTTTTATTATTTGGGCTTGTTTGTTATTTTTGATTCGTTTTGGGCCCCAAACCCACGTGTAGGTCTAATTCACTAATAAAATAGGCCTTTAAAATTAAATTTAAGTTTAATTAACTTTAAAATTAATTTAGGCCCATTTAGGTTAATTTAGACTTTAAGCCCACTTTATGTAATTTAAAATAAATTTAGACTTAGCTCAGCCCATTAAATCATTTCTTTTAAAATAAATAGATTTAAGTTCATTTAAATTAAAATAAGTAGAATTAAGCCCATTAAATCAAATCCATTTTTTCTTAAATTTGGCAGACTTAGGCCCACTTTTAGAATTAAAATAATAGATTTAATTTCACTAATACAATTAAAATATAGGCCCACCTTTAGTTCCATTTCACTTGTAAATAAAATATGTAGATTTAGCTAACTTAAAATTAAAATCAAATGTAGTTTGAATTTAGGGATATTACGCCTCGAATGTTTTTTTTTTTTTTTATGTGTTTTTTCATAGATTGGTTGCCTTAGGGTTAGATGAATGCTCAATTAGGGTTTAATGAAATTGCATGTAATTAGGGAATAAGATAGTAATTCATAAAATAATTCTAAATGAACACGAGACTAAAAGAAGTTGGTATTCCGTATCCAGAACTCTTGGTTGTGGTGCTAGCTTGTATTAGAGAATCGAGTTACCACCACCTTCGATTTGTCCTAGTTATTACCCTGGGTGGTAGCTCCTCATCTCCACGCTATGTCTTTGTGATATGGTAGTATGTTCCCTGGAGCCTTGAGCTCAAACAGTGTCACAGTTGCAATAAACTTGGGTGCGCGCTAAACCCCGCCGTCTACAGTGGCAACTCCATTGGGGATAAGAGATACTGATTCTACATGTGTACTACTTTTCTAAAATAGTATGACCATAACACCAAGCTAAAGGTGTCTATCAGTGATTTGGAATTGACTAAGTAGAAGCCCAATGAATCATTTTATGATTTCCTAACTAGATTCATGAACAAGGCAGGATTAATGAAAAACAAGCTAGCTAAAAAGGATCAGGTTAGGATGATTGTTCGAAATATGTCACCTAATTTGGTTGAGAGGTTGCAAATGATGAACCTTAAGAAATTTGTAGACCTTTATGACGATGGGTTACAAGCTGAGGAGATGGAGAATGACAAGAAGAAAACTATTAAAAGCACTGAGACAAGAAACTACCCAACTGGGGGCACACAACAAGGAAACATTAGTCAAGCTGTGGAAGTGCATGTTGTCCAACAACTGAGGAGATTCTCAAACTTTAACCAACCTTTGTCAAAGGTCCTAAAGCTTCTAATGCAAAAGGGCTTACTTCAACCTTTACCTAATCCAGACCCACCAAACCTAAACACCCCAGACTATAACCCAAACCAGCATTGCAAATTCCACTGAAACCTCAATCACCTCATAGATAATTGCATCCGCCTCAAACATGAAATCTAAAACCTCATAGACTCTGGGAAAATCACAGACCCTGAAAACTCAAACACCAGAAATAATCCTTTCCCAAACTATTGAAATGTTCCACCCCCAACTATTATGATGATTAATTCAGGAGTTAGTGAAGAAGAAGTACTAAGCTTATTTGAGGACCTAGACCTTAAAACCAATGAGAATACTCCTGATACCCTTAAACAATCCCAGAGAGGAGTTGAAGATTTATTGGGCCAACCTTCTGGCAAATTCGATTATAAAGTATTTTACTCCAGACCACTTTTTTATGATATTGCTATTGAATTAATCACACTTGGAGGATGGGGTGATGAATTTGGAGATGATAGTGAGGCATTAAGTGAGAATAGTGAGAAATCTGAGGCTCCTAAGTAGCCGCAATAAGGAGTTGAAGATTTGTTAGGACAACCCTCAAGCAAGTTTGACTACAAAGTGTTTTACACTAAGCCATCTTCTAGTGACATACCTTTTGAAACAATAGTGCCTACTGGATGGGGAAATGAATTTGAAGAGGAGGACAATGAAGGCTATAATGGGCGGATTTATAATACATAAGTGAACTATGGTCATTGAGAATAGTTGTTACATCAGCCACCTAAAGGACAACCACCTTAAGACTTAGCATCCCTAGCATTTAGGATAGAAAATAAATTTCTTGTGTTTTCTTTCAATAACATTTTAGTTTCTTTAGAACTTTTACTTTTCTGATCGATGATATGAATTATGATTGTACTTATTTATGTAATGTGCATCCTAATGATATTGTGCATTATGATATTGATTCAATATGCATGTTTGACATAAATTCAATTTTAACTAGATTCATTCAGCATGGGCAGAAATGAAAATTTAAAGAACATTCATATACCACATGGAATAACTTTTAAAGAGAGAAAAATTTAAGAGAATATGAACAGAGAAAAATAAAGGAAAATGAAGAGTGAATGAAAACGTTAGCTAGGTAAAAATGAGAGAAAGATATTATGTGAGAAAATTTTAGAAGGCCTAACTAATAATAAGAGTCATATCATGTGATGTAATGAATATTTTCATTTTTTCCCTAATGAATGAATAAAGTTGAATTTGAGTTTATTGTTCAAATATCGCATATTCGTCTTTATCATATTACATAAGTATTTGAATGGAAACACAAAACATGATGAAAGCTAAACAATCAGAGCTATGAGATCATTATTTTTCGTTTTATTTTCTCTTTTTGTCACCCCGTTGTGATTTTAATTGTAAAATCAAGTTTCTTTTTGTATCTAGAGAATTTAGGTGTTAATCCATACCTTGTGGTTACCCTTAATCGTGGTGGCAACATCAAGCCTCATATTCTGCTTAAGAATTCTTTAAAGCTATAAATTTCACATTTGTCCAACCTCTGTTGAGAGCACGACTAATGATAGACATAAAAGAAAATTATCAGAAACTGAGGGCAAAATGTAGCTCTGGGGGCAATTTGGGCTTAAAACAGTGAGTCTGCACTCAAAGACTGAAGATGAACATTGAAATATAAGAGTCAGGAGAAGAGTTCTGGGGGCAAAAAGAAATGAACTACAAGCAATAGAAAACAGTTCACCCATATAGCAATCATCAGAAAATGGACTTCATCCTTCAGTCAGTTATCTGTTAGAGGAGTTGAATTAGAAGCTCTAGTATTAGAAGTATCAACATCAAAGTGTCCAACGCTCAAATCAGCAAGTTATTGATGAAACACCTCATTATTACATCCCAAACAAAAGACCTGTTAGGATCATGCATATCATACATAGCATGCATACACTTGCATACATCTATTGTGAAGTACTTGCTTTCCATGGTAAAAGATTTTTGAGAAAAGTCAAGATTATACAAATACTTCACTACTAATATTCAAAATTAGTGTTATAAAGTACAAGAAAGTAGTCAGAGTCTGGAGGAGTGAAAATAGGAAGGGTAATACTATTAAAATGAACCAGATGCTCAATGGGCCAATCTAACAGAGAGATATCATTGATGGTAGCACTCGTAGATGTCTCATCCTAGGCAATCCTAAGAGGAATATCCATCAGGAGATGCACTTGAATGCATTTTTGACAGCAACAAGACTGCTTTAGCAGAGATGAAGCATCGAATTCAGCCTCTCTCAACTCCTAATCTAAAGGTCTAACACACCAGCAATGCAGCTATCGGCCAAAAAAGGGAAGAATGCATTTAATACTTGAGATGAATGCACTCTGAAATTCCTCTCATCCTGAAATAAAGTCCTCTAACTCCTAAACCTTTTTGTAGGGAATGTCAGGAAATGGCAGTAAGACAAACTCAGCTCTAGGTCACAACCTCAATGGCAAAGTATTAAAGACCTCTGTGATCAGAGACATCATCCCAATCAAAAAGGGAAGTTTGTAAAAGAACAATGATGCATTCTGACACAAATTCTTTATCTACAAATAGATCAGACTAACTTATAGTATTTTGGTGTAGGGAAACAAAAGGGAAAGAAGAAGGAGAATGAACCAGCGCAAAAGTAAGAATGAGTAAGAAGGCAAAAGCCAATCGCTCATCAGAATATCACCTCGTGTGACAAATGTCTTGATAAATACTCAAGGGAAGTAACAAGACTCTATCACTTTAGTTTATGCAATAAAGTGTAATGTCCATAATAAAATTCACAAATTGAAAGTAAATTCAACTAGTTCACGAGATCATGCGCGAAAACTTATCTCATGAACTTTCGGTCTTAATGACTCTTTTTTATTAGCCTCGCAGAGTTTGGATGTCTAGTTGATAGCTCTGTGCTGAGACTTTCTAAACTTTAATCAATCTAATGCTTGCTTTGCACCCGAACAAGGGGAAGAATATGCAAAAAACAAAATCTGTGGATTTGCAGCATAAATTGCTTGGATTTAGAGTATCATTTCAGTCTTTTTGAATAATAAATGTGCATCTAATCTACTCCAATGCTCAAATTAAATAAGAGTATAAAATCCTTTGACAATATCCACGTTGAGTAATACGAGAAAGGTGGGGGAATACTAAGAGGAGAATTGAAATAAGAGCAAGCATTCGTAATCTACTCAAATGCTCAGAAATGAGTAAGAGTATCAATGTGAATCTTCTAGTGGTAGCCACGCTGAGTAATACGAGAAAGGCGGGGGATAACTAAAAGAGGACCACATTAAAAGCTATTCTATTTACTCCAATGCTCTTTAAGAGTATGAGTATCCAAAGGACCTTTCTAATGGTATCCACACTGAGTAATATTAGAAAGGTGGGTGAATACTTGGATAAGGAAGAAAGCACATCAATAACTCAAAGACTGTTTTGATCCTCGAAATTTAATTTTTTTATGCTCAATTTCTACAAGTTTTGTTTAACAAATTCTCTTTAAATTTAGGTGTAAAAGTTAGCTCTTCACTTGGTAAATAAACACTCTCAGCATAAGGTGGTTAATGATACCTTTAATTTTGCGAATGGTAAATAAATGATAGTCATGAAAATAAAAAATTAGTGGGATACATTGAATGCATATTATCTTGTGATAAATGATGAATTTGCTTAATTTAATGCACTTTTACACAATCATCATGCTGAAACTGACTTTAACAAGTTTTTTAATTCAGAAGAAAATACATTTAATATGTGTCATCAACACCGGCATTATCAAGTCAAATCAAGGTCATCGAGAAATGAAGGCAGCTGATCAAAGTCAATCAGTAAAGAAATTCAAAGTAATCAGTCAGCGCTAACTCAAAATTCCAGTCGATGTGAAATTCAAGAGGTGATGTCTGCATTTTTTTCACACACTGCATTCACTCAGTTATGCACTACATGGTAGCTATAACTTCGATTCACTCAGTTATACGCTACATGGTAGCTATAACATAAATTTGAAGTTCATTTCATTATATGTCACACAGTAGTTATGACAACATTTTGAATTCACATTAGCTAGACATTACACAATAGTTATAGCACAAGTTGCCAGATGCTCCACAGGACCTATAGCACCTTTCACACACTCTTTTGCTAGATGTTCTATAGGAACCATATCACATTTTCAAATCACAAGTTCACTAGACGTTCCATAAGAAATATAGTGCAATTAGCTAGACGTCCCACATGGAATATAGTTAATTTCTTCAATTCATTTCACTAGACGTCATATATGGAATATAATGCAATCAGCTAGACACTACACAGTAGTGATAACATCACAGCTAGACATCCCATAGGGAATATAGTTATTTTCAAATCAACACTATACGACCGAGTATAGTGTATTTTCAAATCAACACTATACTTTTCAAATCAACACTATATGACCGAGTGTAGTGTATTTTCAAATTAACACTATACAACCGAGTGTAGTGTATTTTCAAATCAACACTATATGACCGAGTATAGTGTATTTTTTTCAAATCAACACTATACGATGAAGTGTAGTGTATTTTCAAATCAACACTATATGTCTGAGTGTAGTGTATTTTCAAATCAACACTATACGTCCGAGTGTAGTGTGTTTTCAAATCAACACTATACGTTCGAGTATAGTGTATTTTCAAATCAATATTATACGTCCGAGTGTAGTGTGTTTTAAAATCAACACTATACGTCCGAGTATAGTGTATTTTCAAATCAACACTATACGACTGAGTATTTTTAAATCAACACTATACGACAGAGTATAGTATATTTTTAAATCAACACTATACGTCTGAGTGTATTGTGTTTTCAAATCAACACTATACGTCTGAGTATAGTGTATTTTCAAATCAAAATTCACGAGCAGTTATGGACTGTTGCATTAAAGGTGAGCAACGAAAGGGTTACAACTAATCGCGAACAGTTATGGACTGTAGCATTAAAAGTGAGCAACGAAGGGGTTGCAGCTACACGTGAGCAGTTATGGTCTGTAGCATTAAAGGTGAGCAACGAAAGGGTTGCAACTAATCGCGAGCAGTTATGGACTGTAGCATCAAAGGTGAGCAACGAAAGGGTTGCAACTAATCGCGAGCAGTTGTGGACTATAGCATCAAAAGTGAGCAACAAAAGGGTTGCAACTAATCGTGAGCAGTTATGGAGTGTAGCATCAAAAGTGAGCAATGAAGGGGTTGTAGCTAATCACGAACAGTTATGGACTATAGCTAATCACGAATAGTTATGGACTGTAGCTAATCGCGAACAGTTATGGACTGTAGCATTAAAGGTGAGCAACGAATGGGTTACAGCTAAATGCAAGCAGTTATGGACTGTAGCATCAAAGGTGAGCAATTATGGATTGCAGCGTCAAAGGCAGACAACAAGAGGGTTATAGCTATTTAAACCTTGTCAGCAATTATAGGTTGCAGTAGCACAAAGCTTACATCATAGAAAGATGAAAACAATGTTGTACAATTCAGTGTTGTAGGCAAACGCTCTGTAACACGTCAGGTAAGTATCCTAACTCCTTACCCCCCTTGAAGTTGTGTGCTTATTTGTTTTTTCGCAATTTGTCAAGATAACAACGACAAAGGGGGGCAACTGTAAGCACCCAATTTTGGAATGACTAGAGCATGGATGCGACAGAAGACCCGATGCCGAAAATTGACTATGAAATTAGATTTATTGGATCTAATTTATTCGTTTTGAACTAAATTGTAAATTCTTTTTTTAGGTCATATTTTAAATTTCATTTATTTGTTTATTTATTCATTTATTATATATATTTTTTTCTTTAAAAAAAATTCAAAAACAAAATAAAAAATGAAAATTTAAAATAATAAAAAAAGAAACGAAAAAAAGGAGCCGAATGGCCCATTCAGTTTCCATTTGGAAATTGAATGAAAAGTGGCCATGCGTCATTTTTTTCCCTGCTATTTCCGGTCGGAAATAGGATGTCCATCCGTTTTTGTTTTGGTTTTTTTTATCCTTATTTTTTATTGGTTGTTATTTTTTATTTGATAAATATGTTTGTTTTATTTGATAAATATATTTTTTATTAGATAAATAATAAAAATAAATTTTTTATCCTGTACCCAACTTAGGGTTACAGATTATGTCTTTTATAAATACGTGATTAACTCACTTCACAGGGGGAGGCTGTTAGGGTTTTTATGAATTTTCTCTGCATTTTTTGATTCTTAGTCGTCAACCAAAAAAACGCTATTCTTTTTCTTTGATTTATACGTACTTTTCTTTTACTTCTGGCCATAATCACATCAAAATAAATAAAAAATCATAAACAAACACAACAAAGTCACAGACTTTTATTAACAGTGATCACCTTCTGAGGGGCAATAATACTGCATCCTATTCTCAAATCTTCATCTCCTTCTTCTTTTATTTTGATTTGATTTTTGTTTATTATTTTTCAAACATTCATTAACTAATTTTATTTTTGTTTTATTTTTTCTATTTTCATAATGGTGGGAGTACCCTAAATTGTGAAGTAATTTGACCCATGGAGAACCCATGAAGATCCATGGAATGCCATAGATTAAATTCTGTATTTTAACATAAATTTTATATTTTTTTTACTTTATTTATTTGGCTTTATGGGTTGTATCTAATTTTATTTTATTAATATGTACGTAGGTTGTAATAGCCCCAATAGTGGGAATAGTAAAATATTTACTTTTTTGCTTTTTAAAATCAATTAGTAAATTAGAGTTTATTTGGTAAACCTTAATTAAAATCAATGGTGGCTTTAGATTAATTTTAGGTTGTATGTAATTAAAATTAGGGTTAGAAAAATCACAGGATATTTGTTTTTGATTTGTTGTTTTCTTTATTTTTATTATTTGGGCTTG
>CATIWM010006550.1:0-30811 GCA_949671775.1 Mallotus repandus | reverse complement strand
TAAGAAACTTGTTTATCATTCATTCTCTCTTAAGCATTCATCAAAGCTCTCAAAATTTCAATTTATTCATTTGAGTTTCATTAACTCTTGTGAGAGTTGGTTGTGTGTTAGAAATAAAATTTCTACTTCATCTAAGTCTTGGGATATATTAGAAGGGAAGTGAGATTTATTTCTAAAGGAATTGGTTTAAGTGTTTAGCCATTAAAACACTTGGGATTTGGTTTAAGAGTGAGCCTAGAAACTCTTGTTTGTAAGGTTTGTAAGAGTGAGCCTTAAACTCTTGTGTAATCTCAATCTTGTGAATAAGATTGTGGGTGATTGAAAATTCTAACTTGGGGATAAGTTAGGTGGAGACGTAGGATTGTTATTGAATTCGAACTCCTTAAATCATCGTGTTCTTCATTTTTCCTTCCCAACATTCTTTCTATTTTTGTTTAAATTTCAATTACTATCGGTTTGAATTCGATTGCCTTATTCACCCCCCTCTAAGGCATTTTCAAAAGCATTACCTTTAAAGAAGAAAAAGAAGAATTGATGGCTACAATGAATAGAGAAACTGTCTTTGCAACCCACACTTTCTATCAATATTGTTATTATAAGCTACACTACTAACATAAGGCATTCTCGATAACAACTGGTTAGAATTTGGATTCAGGCCTTCAACTAATGATGTTAACATTTCACCGACTAATGACCTTGAACTCCCTAATCTTACCATTATTTTAGGTTGTAACACGATGAGTAGCAGCAGGAATGAGTGACAGCGGTGAGCGATGGCAATGAGGGACAGCGGTGACGACAACAACAAGGGACAATGGTCAGCGACGACAATGAGCTATGGCGGTTAGTGTCGGCAACGAGCCACGGCGGTCAGTGACGGCAATGAGCCATGATAGCTAGCAGCGATAACAACAACCGATGGCAAGGAACGATAGTGGCAAGCGACAATAGACCAAAAATTTTGATGATGATGATGGTGTTATTTTTGGGGGTGTTGTTTTTGAAGCAGTAGAAGATAATGACGGTGATTAGGGTTAGATAAAATTTTGATTTTATTAAAAGATAAAAAATAATTATTTAATAAAATAAAGAAATTTAATATTATTTTAGCTCATTTATTTAGAGTGGAATACACGCGTATCATTTTTTTTTAAAGTTTATTTATTTGATTTTAAATTAGAAGTTTTGAACTTATTTATAAAAAAAGTTTAATCTGAATCTATTCGGTCCCGTATAATAAGTTGAAAGACCATTTATCTATTAGTTCATTTTCTGATTGGAAAGGGCATCCACACAGTGACTGACATTTTAATTATTTTTTTCTTTATAATTTGATTTTTATTTTATAGTGTCACCCTTCCAACTCGTTGCATTTTTTTTCTTTTTCTCATTTCTTCATCATTATGTATTTGAAGAAAAAATAAATGTTAGTATAGAAAGGAGCAAGCAATTGCAGACCACCCAATAGATGAATATTAACATATAAATAAATAGTAATGTATTTTGGTAATTAAAGAATTAGGTAAGATTTTGTTGGTTAATGGCTAGAATGATTAGCTATTAGTCTTATATATCTCTTAGTATTGGGTCGGCGGAAATTATAAGGTGGCAAGCAAAAAAATGTGGGCTATTCTTTATTAAAGAAGTACCTAAGAAGTTTCAATCATGCCTCAGTTCATTTTACTTTTCTTTATTATTTTATACATTAAATAATTTATGAAACTTCACAAGTGCACGTGAAAACGATGCCATAAATTAAGTGGAGTTGTTATAACTTTATTATTGGAGTCTCATCTTCTACCAACATCAAGGGTCAGAATTTTTTGTTCTTTTAGCACTGCCAATCTTGCCAAGTGTGATGCCACAATTTTTACGCACTACTTTCAAAATAGTCGAATTCCACTAAGTTATTTATTATTATTTGTTTTGAGGAAGTTTTCTTTTAAAAAGGATATTAGAAGATTGAAAATTACGAATTGGTGAAATTAATTAATAAAAAATTATTTTTTTAAAATTAAATTTTAAATTTAAATTATAATATATATAGTTATATTAAATTAATTACTAAAATTTTTTTACTTTTTCTATAATTAAAATTTAGTGAAATTTAAATATTAATGATTTGGATAAAAAAAAAGAATGTAAAACCTTTTAAGCAAATTACATTTGCCATATAAAACTTTGAATTAGGTAATATAGTGATATTTACAGTAATTTTACATAAATATTATGAATTTACTTTTTCTTTAAAAAAATTAAAATAGTAATTTTATTATTAAAGCAAATCACAAATTAAAAAATTAGGGATGTGTATCAGTTAATTCATTTGGTTTAGTTAGAAATTATATAAAATCAAATTAAACAAAAATTATTAGGAAATTAACTGAATTGAATAAGGTTACAAATTGAACCAGCTCAGTTCAATTTGATTGGTTTAAATTTTTATTTACTTTAAAATTTTTTGAATTTATTGGACTTCTATAATTTTGCACTATTTTAATAATACTATGAAATTTAATGTTTTTAGTTTTATACTTAATTAATTTATTATTAAAAATTAATCAAACTGATTATTCCAACAAAATTTAAATGCCTTTGGCTTAAATATTTTTAATCTCAATAATTTAGTTGAGAGTTTTAGGTATTAAAAATTGATATTATTTATATAATTTAAAATATTGGTGTTAAACTGACCAAACTGAATTATAAATACTTATATAATTTAATATTATTTGAGGAATTCAAATCCATTTAGTTTAGTAGTATTCATTAATAAAAATTAAACTAAACCAATTAATTTAATTTAATTTTTTATTATTTTTACTCAACTCCACCATTCAATAATAAATAAGTTATATAGTCTCTCCACTCTTTGAAGCCAAGTATAGAATCAGTATCCGAGTTAGAGAACGAGTAACCCAGTCCTCTGATCTCCTCGTATACATGAACTAAACCCTGTCAGTAAAAATTTACATTCAAGAATCGAAGTCCTTGCTATATGTCTTCTTGCTGGATGGATTAAACTAATAACATTATTGCTTCATTATATATCAATTTATGAAGATCAAATTATGAGACTATTGCGATAAAATTAATAATTTATTTTATATTTAATTATTTTTATATCATTTAAAAATTTGAATTTTTATATAAAAATTTAAAAAGTTTAACTATTTTTAATTTATTGTTTTAATATAGTATCTATCTAAAATTTTAAATTTTAATATTTTAAAAAATTGATGATTATCATAATTACCATCAAATTTAAAAGACAACAAGTTGATGATTTTCAGTTGGAGCAGAAAAATTGAAATCTTTTACTTATTAACAATGTAGGATTTTAGTCTTATATTTTAATTAATTTTTTAAATTTTATTTTTTCAGAAACATAAAAAGAAATTATTAATTTAATTTGTCTCCTTAAATAATATACAGAGAAATTAAATAAATTTAGTCACTTTAAATTTGATCTATACTGACAATTATTTATTTTATTAACATGAATTTATTTTAAGTATCTAAAGAGACAATAAAATAAAATTGTCACTTTATATTGTTAATATAGATTAAATTGTTTGTCGTGCTCTCATTATACAACCAACACAAGTACTTGGTATTTGGTCAAGCATAAGTAAATTAATATTGCATTTCGGATGGCCTTGCCACAAGGTCATTGTACAGCTGGCAATATTTTGTCTTTGGTGAGAATCTTTCAGCTATGCTTTCTGTCATTGCTCCATTGTACACTGAGTTTCTTGTTGCGCAATATCATTATATAGGGCATTGTTTTTCTTGTGTCATATACTCCATAGAAGTATTGCTGCTCTATTGCACTATTCTACATTACGAATTTCGAAGAGGAATAATAGATAAATAGGTCCTTCAACTTGTGACATGAAATTAAATAAGTCTAACTTAAATTTTTTCAATAAATAAGATCCATATTTCTATTTTAAGGACTAAATAAATTTAAATTTGGGTCAAATTCTGTGTGTGTAACTCAAACTCTATGAAAATTTATACTGAATATTTTATTAATATTTTAAAACTAAATTAAATTTAAAATATTCAAAAAATCAACATTAATCAACCATAATAATACCTTTTGTTTTCTACTCTCTCTTAGTCTCACTCACCACTTCATCTTTCCTTCATCCTTAGACTAAAACTCTCACCTCCACTGCCATCACCACCGTCGCATCTTGTGGTGTTTTTTCTTCATTAATTTTCTCAGTTTACGATTCATCTTCCCTTCGTCCTCAAACCAAAACCCCTCAAAACCTCACCTCCACCATCATCACCGCTGTCGCATTTGGTGGTGCTTTTTCTTCCTCCAACATCAACAAACCTCCTGAAATTAACAACCTTCTCGCCGTCATGTTCAAAATGATATTGTGATGCAATAAATTGTCAAGTGCGCTCCATCATGTCCTATTATAGCTTTTCCCATTCTGGAGTATTTACACTTACAGAACTTATGGAGCAAAGGAGTTGAATACAAAAGTAGAGGAGTTGGCTATGAAGGAGGTTGTTAATTGAATACGATGGAAGAATAGAAGGAGAAGTATAATACGGTGGATTAAGCACAAGCTCAAGGGGTTGGCTTGCAAGACTTGCGGCCATCATCGTTTAATTTATTGCCATATAATAGAATTATGTATGCTGGTTCAACCGCCAAAAAAGAATCAGATATAGTTGTATTCCATGATTTGGTTAAGAAAAGACCATTGGAACAAGATGTAAACACTTGTGGTACTCTAGCCGGAAAATAACAAAAACTCGACAAGGGTACGATGGTTAGTGGGCAACAGTCTCAGTTTGCTTCTAGTTATGGCTTCAGGAATATGGCTGTAGATGAGTGTGACTTCAATGCCAACAATGTACAAGATTCTGGGCATGTTGAAATTTAGCCTTAGAGCCACTCTAATTGTAAAATTTCATGTATGCAAGCAAGGAAACAACCTCTCTCTGTATCAGTTCAATTGGAAGAGAAATGGTATAGAAGTCCAAAGCAACTCAACAAAGGAAGTAAAACATTTTCATCGAATATCTATAGTCTAGGAGTTCTTCTTTTTAAGGTGAATATTGACTGTTTTATGTAGGTCTTGCTTCTAGGTTTCTTAACTTAATTTTGTTCTTCAGTGAGTTTATGATTTTTGTGCCATCTTTGAAATTTGAAAACTAAAGTCTTAGCATAAATGTCCAAGTCTTTATCACTTGGAAAGGTTGTTGTTTAAAATTGTGAAGTCTTATTACTTATTACATCTTCATTGATGAGGTTGCAAAGCGTTGCAGACGATTTTGAGTGATCAAATGAGATGTGTTTATTTTCCATTCGTTTTATGTGGAGCCTTGTCTTCTGATGCTTGTTTTTCGATATTTTTTTGAATTTTAAATAAAGTAGGATTAAAAAATTAATTTTTATAGAGAGTTTAGGTTACACGCGTTACATGACCAAAATTTAGATTTATTTGGTCTTCAAAATAAAAGTATTGGTCCTATTTATTGAAAAAGTTTAAATTGGACTTATTTGATCCCATGTCACAAGTTTAACGACCCATTTGTCTATTTGTCCATTTTGAAGATCATCTTAACCTAATCCTTAAATGAGCTCGTATTGCATCTAATGAATCCTTTAGATGATCTATCCAATAATTCTTAACATACGAACACTAAAATGTGTGTATTAAGCTCTCTATAGCATAATAAATAGGTATTAGTGTCAATAATAAGATGTCTTTCTAGTTATGCTCTTATAGGAAGGTAATGATTAAGAACTCCCTGCATAAATTCTTAAATGTCAAAGAAATTGCCATGTGCTAAATCTTCTTCCTACCAACCTATCTACTTACTACCTATTGACTAGACTACTTATTAGTAAGGTGATGATACGTACCACTCTTAACCATGTAACATCCTTTCTTGTCCCATTTTCAAAACCAACCATCTTCAATTTTTTATAATTATAATCATAGAAGGAATTTGTATTTCTGATTTTTGTGATTGTACAAAGAAGACTGGTATTTATACAAGAAACCTAAGACTAGAAAAGGAAAGAAAATCTATCAATGTTATGATATAAAAAATCTACCAATTTACATCCTTGAATCAAGGCCACTGATGACTTGATTCACATAATCACGTTAACATTCCTATAACCACGTTAACACCCCTCTCAAACTCAAGATGGTATAGTGGATGCTAGCTTAAGTTTGCTTAGTAAATCCTGAAAATGAGCGGGAAGATATATTTTGGTGAAGATATCAGTCATTTGGTTAGCAGAGGAGATAAAAATCAAAAGTATAGTGCCTTGAGTGACATGATGGTGTACAAAATGACAATCGATCTCAATGTGTTTTGTACGTTCATGAAAAATGTCATTGTGGGAGATCTGTATAACACTTGTATTATCACAATGAAGCATAGTAGCAGAAGAATGTGTGACACCCATATCAGTTAAGAACCATCATAGCCAAAGTAATTTAGATGTAGCATTAGCAAGAGCACGATACTCATATTTTATGCTAGAGCGAGCAATGACAGTTTGCTTTTTGCTAAGCTAAAAGATAAAAGAATCACCAAAAAAAGTAATAACCAGTGGTAGAATGACGATATGTCGGATCACTAGCCCTGTTAGCATCAGAGTAGCCAAATAACACCAAAGAGGAGTGAGTAGAGCAATGTGAACCATGAAAAAAGTTCTTTTAATGTATTGAAGGATCTGAAGTACTACAGAAACATATGAGGAGTGAGAGGCAGACATGAACTAATTGGCCAAATGAACAACATATAAGATATTAGGTAGAGTAATAGTAAGATAAATAAGACTACTAACAAGTTGTTGATATAAAGTAATATCATCAAGAGGAGTGCCATCTAGCGGAGTAAGTTTGCAATTAAGTTCCAAAGAGATTGACACAGTTTTACAATCAGTAATTCCAACTTGAGAAAGTAAATCAAATGCATACTTAGCTTAAGAGAGATAATAGCCTTTAGAATTATGAGAAACTTCAAGACCCAAAAAATGGCTAAGATTGCCAAGATTCTCCATTTGAAAATATTGACCAAGATAATATTATAGAATTGAGATACCAGATGCATCACTACCTATTATTATCATATCATCAACATAAAGTAGTAAAAGGACAATACCATAGTCAATTCGACGAATGAATAATACAAAATCATATGGACTAGAGATAAAGCCAAATTGAGCAAGAGTACAACTAAATTTAGCAAACTAAGCCCAAAGAGCTTGTTTTAATCCATATAAGGCTCGTTGGAGCTTACAGGCCTTATGGGGAGAATGATAGTAAAGGGGAGGATGTATATAAACCTCTTTTAAAAAATCACCATGGAGGAAAGCATTTTTGACATCCATCTAGAAAAGCTTTCATTTACAAACTGCAACAATAACTAATAGAATGCAGACAGATGTTAATCGAGCTACTAG
The DNA here is from genome assembly GCA_949671775.1 of Mallotus repandus. Taxonomy (NCBI): domain Eukaryota; kingdom Viridiplantae; phylum Streptophyta; class Magnoliopsida; order Malpighiales; family Euphorbiaceae; genus Mallotus; species Mallotus repandus. The sequence goes on along the minus strand of CATIWM010006550.1, from coordinate 23,358 downwards.
AGTAAAAGTTTCTTCATAGTTTATACCATATTCTTGAGTGTAACCTTTGGCTACTAAGTGAGCTTTGTATTGCTCAATGGACCCATTAAAACGAGTCTTGATTTTATAAATCCATTTACAGCTAATAGGGGTCTTATTAGGAGGAAGATTGACTAAGTCCCAAGTATGAGTTATCTCTAAAGCATGATGTTCTTCAGTCATAGCTTACTGCCAAAGAGGGTTAATAATCACCTCATAATAAGAGTGAGGCTCATGAAGGGTTATAATAGTAGAATAACAATGTAAATTAGTAAGGTAATTAGGAGTTTCTCTTACCCGAGTAGAATGACAAAGAGAGGTGTCAGGAGCAGACGTAGGTATAGGTGCTGGATTAACAGCTGGAGTAGGTTCAATAGAAGCAAGTCAGGAAGGTCTATTATTGAGTTTATTAGAACACCTGTATAAGAACTTGAAAATAGCTCAACCAAAAAATTAGTGAAAAGCAGAGAGTCAGTATTAACAGAGTGGTGAAATTTAGAAAGATATGAGAACATGGTATTTTCCCAAAAGGTAACATATCAATAGATGCGTAGTTTATTGGAAATAGGATCCCAATAATGATACCCTTTGTGTTCGGTCCCATACCTAAGAAAACAACATAAACAAGCATGAGGTTCTAATTTTGTATGTTCATAGGGTTGTAAAAGAAAAAAAAAAAAAAAACTAAAAGGTTTAAGGATTGAATAGTCAGATTGCTTACTAAACAATTTTTCAAAAGGGGATAAATTTTGGAGAACTTAGGTAGGAAGTCTATTAATGCTATATATAATAGTATGAGCTACTTCTCTAAAAAATTTTCTAGATATGAGGCAGAAAGAAGAAGAGCATGAACAAAATCGAGAATATGATGATGCCTGCTTTCAACTCATCCATTTTGTTAGGAAGTGTAAGGAAAAGAACATTGAACCACAATGCCTTATTGTCTAAGAAATTGAAGTAAAGATGAATCCTGATATTCTATAGCATTATCTATTTGAAAAATTTTAATAACAGAAGAAAACTAAATTTTAATCATTTTAGCAAATGAAATGTAAATTTATGGTAACTAAGATCGATGTTTCAAAAAATATATCCAAGTAAATCAAGAATAATCATCAATAAATAACACAAAATAACAAAAACCATTTATCGAAGAAAAAGGGGAAGGACCCCAAATGTAAGATTAAATTAAGCCAAAAGGACTGTTAGAAATAGAAACACTTTTATTAAAAGAAAATGCAAGTTATTTTACAAGTTGATAATTTAAATGATTAAATGACTTAAATTTTATAGATCCTAACAAGCCACGAGAAATTAAAGGCTGAATTTTACTAGCACGAGAAATTAAAGGCTGAATTTTACTAGCAGAGGCATGACCAAGGCAAAGATGCCATTGGTGAATAGAAGAGTTAGTAGTTGTAGTAGCGGACACAAGTTTTTAAGGAAACCCTTCCCATGAATTTGTCCTATTCATGGATACTAGATCTTGTACCTGATAAACAAAAGGGAAAAGTTAACATTTAATCCTTTTTAATATAACTGACCAACAGACATAAGATTGAGTGCAAGTTAAGGATATAGTAGGTTTCAGGAAGACTAAGATTGGAGGTAGGTGCATGACCAATGTGAGTGATATTCCTTTAATTACCATTGCTAGTATGGATTGGTGGCAAGAAAGATATAGGTGTGGTGGAAGACAAAAGTTCAATATTAGTAGTCATATGCTTACAATATACAAAGTCAAAAAACCAATAAGAGTTACCCGGGGTGACAGACATGGCAGCAAGGGAATTAAAAGAGATAACCTATTTGAGTAATGCCTCAAGATCACTCATAGTGATGGCAGTAGAACCTTCAATGGCAGCATCAGTAATAGAGGTAAATCTAGGCTTTGAGACACCTTTTGGTCTTAGAGGGAGAGTTGGGCAATTCTCAAGAATATTACCAAGACCATCATAATATTTGTATTCTACAGTAGGACAATTAGCAAAAGTATGACCAATTTGATGATAATTCTTACAGATGGGATTGCCAGATTTCTGATGTGAGAGGAGAGTAGTTGCAAGAGTAATTTTAGAATTCAAAGGTTTGTCAAGGTTAAGGTAAGTCTCTTCTAAAATGTTTTCTTGTATAACCATATCCAATGTAGGAAGAGGATGTTGATGTAGGAGAGAGGCTCAGACTACTTCATGTTCAGGTTGAAGAGCCATGAGAACTTAAATAAGATGAAGATGATCTTCACTAATTTTTGGATAAGATAGTTGATTCTAAATCGGTTAAACCTAAGCAAGAAAATTAGTTACAGATTGACTATATTCTTATTTGAGATTATAAAGAGTAGTCTATAATTGAAAATAGTGAGCAAGTATAGTAGTTTGATATCGTTTGGCCAAGAAATCCCAAATTTCTTTTACAGTGTCATAATTAACAAATTAGATGTGAATAGGTGGAATACAGGTATTATGAAACCAAGTCATAATCTGATGATTTTTGTTATCCTAATCTTCAAGACGGTTAGCAAATTTGGCATCAGTTTCATTTTGTTGTTTTGTGGGCTTAGTGATATCTTTGGTAATAATACGCCAAAGATTGCGGCCTATCAAGAAACTTTTCATTCCTTGGATCCATATATTATAGTTTAAGCTTGTCAAAACTATTGCAATATGTTTTTCAATATCAGATTTCTCCATTTTGGAAGTGGAGATTATAGAAAATACAATGCCAAAAGATTCAAATCTAACAGAAAAATATGAAGAAAAAAAAAACAAGAACCAGAAAATGTGCAAAAAAAATTCAAGAAACAAGCTCTAACACCATATAATCAAAGAAGGAATTTTTATTTTCGAATGCTTTGATTATATAAAGAAGATTGGTATTTATACAAGAAACCTAAGACTAGAAAAGGAAAGAAAATCTGTTAAATGCTATGATACAAAAAATTTGCCTATTTACATCCTAGAATCTTGGCCATTAATGACTAATTCCTATGATCACGTTAACATTCCTATAATCATGTTAATAATGATATAAGAGGAATTTGATAAATAAGTTCCCTATCTTTATTATTAAACATTTATTTGACTACGTCTTCACCCTATTGCAACGTACCAATAGTCATAAAGGGAATCGATAAATGCATTTTCTAGTTCAATGTGTGAAATGAAATGTCTAAGTTGTCCTTATTCAATGATGGCATCCTTCAACAAAGCACTTCACAAGCATAATTAGGATTAAATCCTAAATTATCTTGTAAAACTAGGTAGTTGAGTAGCAGTGGGCTTTCAGAATTAGAGATATACATAAAAAAGATAGTGTCCATCATAACTCTATATCCTTACTTTCTAAGAATGGCCATATTGAACTCATGGAGTTGTCTAAAGCCAATTCTTTTGGTATTAATGTGCCCTAGTGCCATTCTTGTAATATAAACGACATTGTACTTTTATCCATATGGCAATAAAATATTTTTTTAAATAAAGTATTAATTTATTTAAATATTACCCTTTAGCATTATGTTAAATGAATTTATAATCAAGAGTTGATAATATGAGTGACAAAATTCATTTAGTACATATTTTATAAAATGTTTGTAGTCATTGGATTAATATATGGGTAGTATTAATTTATAGACTATCGCCTTTGTCTATTTTCCTTGATCGGTATGTGATATTGATTATGGGAGGTAGTGAGTCTCATGCTACCTGATATGAGATATCAAAATAGACATATGGATACTCATACGATGGGTGGATCAAATTGTGACGTAAGATAAGTGATTGCATGGAAATTCACTTTTGTCAACTATCACTATCTTGGACATAATAGTGCATGTGGTCCTTTGACTTAAGGTGACATGGTCATTCACATATGGTTGGTTAGAGTTTGTTATTGCTTGTATACCTGTGTTAGCCACATATAGGTATATGGTGTTTGGTGGCTCTAGTTGATTATATATAGGGATGAGTGATCGACCAAGATGGAATTCATTACTGGGAGTGAATTAGGATAAGATCTTATGATATCTAAATTGTTCTCAATGAATAAGTATATGGCCAAGCCAAACTTAACTTACCTGAAAAGAGTTTCAGTACTAGAAAGAGTTTCTAGTAGAAGTCATGTTTTATCAAGAATTGAACTAAAGATGAGGTCATATGATTGAGGCAATTTGAGTTTTAGTGCTAGAAACAGTTTCTACTAGAAGTCATGTTTTATTAAGAATTGAACTGAAGATGAGGTCATATGATTATGGCAATTAGAGTTTGACTTGACCATAACTCTAGCCAATATCAAGATTTTGTAAAGAAGGGACATTGAGTGCATGATAATTATATTCTATGGCTCTTGTGAATCTATGGATAACATTCATTTCAAATTGGGTCGTGATATCTATACTAGAGGTCACTCATGACTTATGGGAACTAAATATGATTAATTGGAATTTTCATATTTAGCGTGGAAAGAATTTCCTATAATATCAAGAGTTAATATTATTTTTCATTGCCATTTGGACTTAAACCTAGTAAGTCACACACATGAGAGTTGCACCGATAATGATAATTATTGATTTAATTATCAATTAAATTAATTGAATTGGATTTTTGCATGTGCGGGGATCTAGCATATTCTAAAATCTAATTCAAAGGTTAGGACTATTAATATTTAATTAAATATTAATTTGAATTTAATTTAATATATGATATCAAGTTTAAGGATTTAATTAATATTTGTCACCAATACTAGTTTGGATATGGACCATAGAGATGCATCTTAATGGATGATGGATGGGCTTGAATAATTAAGTGTATTAGTAAGAAGGGCCTTATTTAAGTGTTAAATAAAGCCCATAACCCTAATTAGTGGATTACTGTAGAGATAGATAGATTTAAGAGTTAAATGAGCCTAACTAACTAAAGCCCATTTATTAAGGAGGTGCCATATAAGTAAGAGCATATGATGCTCATGCTTGCATAGTGGCCACCTAAGCATGTGCTTTCCATGCAATATGATTGCATGAGTGACACCATGACAAAGTGTTATAAGCATGCACCTTTAGTTAGTGGAGAATCTCTACATGTATGAGGTTGCTTATTTAATGCAAAAAGTCAAAAGTAAATGGATAATCTCTATATGCACAAGACGACTTATTTAATACTCAAGCTTAAGTTAGTAGAGGATCTCTACACATGCAAAATTAGTCTCTCTCATATATACTAAGCTAGTGGATATTCTCTGCACTAAAAGACTTACCATGTCCTTTGGAGATTAAGAAAAATAACACAAAGAGAGAAAACAAAAGAAAGTTCTAAAGAGTTGAGTCTTCTTATTCTTCATCTTTCTTTCTAAGTGTTATGAATATGTGAGTGAAATAAAAGATTTGTGTTTCATACATTAGTCCATAGTCATCATCCATATAACTTGGGTTATGTAAGAGTTTTACAACTAGGAAGCTACATTCATCCATCCATTAGAGACAACAAGTCCTACATCATTCAAGTCAAGAAGGAGCTCTAGTAAGTTTTGGTGTCACCAAAAGGAGGAGCTTGCAGGTAGAGATCCATCAAAGGCTTAAAGTCATTTCGGTGCTTCTCGTGTGTTTTAAGCTAAAGGCTTCACACTTGGGGAGCTAGAAGCTTGTAGATTCCTATGAACCATAACCTAAAGCTTGTCAAGTGTGCTACAAAAATTTATAGTTTGTAAGAGTTATTAAACTCTTAGATGTAGGTCTCTTAACATACTATGTATTTTTTGTTGTTTATGAATCTTTGTTAGATGTTGTCCAGTTAAGCATGCATGCATTTAGTTGTGTAAATTACATATGATATGATTTTTGGGCTATTTGTAATTCTTGCCTTTTATGCAAGGATTGCATGCTCGAAAAACTTTTGAAATTAACTTCAACCAGATTCGTGTTCACATCATGGTTATGCCTATAGTCCAGTTCAAATGCTACTATCTTCCTTTACTTTACGATGATCTGACCACATTGTTAATATAATCCTTTTTCTCTAACAAAATGAGTTCATCATAAACTTTAATTCTTCACATAATTAGAATTGTAAAGATACCATTAAATAATTTGGTAATGCTTATATTATTATCTCATAAGAAACTCTATTGAGAATAGATTCTACTTTTTATTATTTATGTGCACTATTCTCAATACAAGATATAAGTTTATATAGTATTTACATGAAGCTATTTTATGTTATACAATCAATCATATTAATCTAATGCTACAATCTCTTTTTTAATTTCCTACTAATTTTTTTCCAAATTTACTTACTCAAAAACTCCCCCTCAAGTTGGTGCATAGATGTTGCCAATGTCAAACTTGTCTATTGAGTCATAGGAAATTCGACTTGAAAAATCTTTTGTAAGTACATTTGCTAACTAAATTTTGACTTTTACAAATGGGAAGCGGATTGGTTTTTCTTTAAATTTTTCTTTATAAAATGCCAATCTACTTCCACATGTTTTTCCCAATCATGTTGAACTAAGTTATGAGTAATTTCTATAGCGGCATTATTATCACAATACAAACTCATTTCAGTCTTGGAAAGAAATTCGAGTTGACTTAGTAACACTCTTAGCCAAAGAAGTTCACATAGCCCTCTTGCTATAACTTTAAACTCAACTTCAACACAAGATAATGCAACAATGTTCTGCTTTTTACTCCTCAATGTAACCAGATTACCTACCACAAAGATGAAGTATACAGATGTTGATTTTCTATTTGAGCTACTTTTTGCCCAGTAAACATTAGTATATCCATTAATATTCAGATGGCCATACTTTTTTAATATAAATCCCTTGCCCGGTGATGAAGAAAGTTATTGTAGAATTAGAAACACTGCCTTCATGTGATATTCACTCAGATTATGCATGAATTGACTCACAAGCCTACAATATACATAATATCTAGTCTAGAATAAGACAAGTAGATCCCACCAGTCATTGATACCTCTCTCTATTAGTCGGTGTTTGATTTTCATGGATCTCTAATCCATAATTTTGGACTATAGGTGCGTCTGCTAGCTTACAATTAAGCATTCTAGTTTTTACAAGCATATCAAGTACATATTTCCTTTAGGATAGAAATATTCCTTGACTTTACCAAGCTACTTCAATGCCTAAGAAACATTTCAGTCCCTTAAGATTATTCATTTCAAATTCATTTGACAAGTGTCTTTTTGTTGATGCTAGGAGGTCCGACTCTGCACTATTTGGATCACAAACCCTTTTTTATTATCACAAAAAAATAGAGGCTAAGTGAGTGGAGTACTGGAAGAGCTTAGGGATGACAGAAATGCACTTACAACCCTTTACCCAGCCAAGAAAATAGGAAGTTGCTACTTGCTATCACCCAAAAAATTATCTGGTTAGGGACTAGGCAAACTCAGATCCCTCGCTTGGAGCCAAATTCACCTACAGGATAAAGCATTGGGTTTGAATGTCAACGTCAGCATGAGCAGGTCTTTTATATTTGGGGCATCTCCATACCGCCTGGATACTAAGCAAGGCTGACCTTACTAGTTTTATACAATGCTTCTAAGAAATATGTACTATAATCGATCAACTTCTACACGCAAATGCAAAAATTTATATACACAAGCACTCAATAAAATAATATGCATGAGGATGGAATATGAACATAAAATTATAGCATAAAACATGCAGATATCGTACTTGAAATAAAATATGATACATTAATCATGTGAGCATGATAAGCATATGATGACCAAGAAAACAACTCAAAACATGGTGAAAACATTATATACATGTTATGAAAAAATATAAACATTTATGCTAAACATGCTAAAAGATAAATAAAAAGCAAATAATTGAAAGGGATAAAAGAAAAGAATGGATAACATGTTTGTGAACACCTCCTCCATGATTGTTCATAATTTTGAATTTTAGGGTTATAAACAAATTAAAAGAGAAGAAAATGAAAAATGTTTAAAAACATTTTATTATAAAATAAAAGAAAAGGTAATGTTTAAAAACAACCTTCAAATTGACTTTTAAACAATCTTAAAACAATTAAAGAGAAATAATTTTAATAAAAATATGTAAAAAAAGAAATTTTTTTGAGGTATTTATGAACCATTAATTCATAATGTGAGTTTCCATTAAATTAGGCCTCAAAATGAAAATTTTGTACCTTAGATGGATGACTCTCACATTATCAATTATTGAACACGTAACCAAAATTATTTATTTGTGAAATTAGAAAGCAAATGAGATAGTGATCCATATTCTTATATTAGAATGACTTATTTGAACTTAAAAGAATACAAAATAACAAATTCATAAATTAGAACACAATGCATCTAAAAATGTTAGATTTGTAAAAGTCAAATTGAAAGTATCTTTATTGAGAAATCATAGGAATTATAGAAAAATGAGATGAAAAAGATTATATATTATAAACTAAAAGAAATAAGAAATGTTTGGTATAAATGAAAATAAAGTCTAAAAATTAGAATAAAGTCCCTTATTAAGTGAAAAATGGTAAATAGACAGCATTTAATCACAAAAGATGAGAGATTAATCTTTATAGAAATTAAGAAAAGAAAGAAAGAAAAAGGGAGGCATGTGAGCCTTCTTATTAAAAGAAAAAGGATAACAACATTTACAGTCCTAAAAGTAACAAACTTTTTATAATTAAGTCCTAAATATTTAATTTGTAACATTTAAGTTCTCTAATTTTTTTAAAATTTAACTGTTAGTCCTATGCTGTTAAATGTAACAGCAGCAATAGACGTGGTAGCAATTTTTGCTAATATGCCCACGTACTCACATACTTGCCACGTCAGCTGCCTACATTAGCTCCTTCTTCCATTTTCTTCTTCTTCTTCTTCTTCTTCTTCTCTTTCTTCAATCTTTCTCCTTCTTCTTCAATTTTTTTTTTCAAATGGAAGAAGAAGAAGTTACATAAGCCAATATATAGTCAGATCCAATACTTACAAAAGTATGAATATGACTACCTCCAACATCAACAATTCCTAATCCATTTAATCAGTTTCATTCATCCATCAAATTACACCACCTTTTCCAAGTATCCAGAACATGAAATCACATAAAACACCTCAAAAGAAACATACTTTTACCCAAGGAAAATGACAAAAGAAAAGAAGAAAAAACCTATGAGGAACAACAGTAGCAGCAACACAATTTTGGAGATGGATCTCTAAACTTTCAGCAGTAGCAACAGAAGGAATATTAACATGAACAGTCAAGAGAAGATTTTGGTGGATTAAGAACTCGGTACCAGAAGTTCAATTTTTGACACCAGAGGAGATTGTAGCCGTAGCAAAACCTTTGATGGAAAAATGGAAAAATGGTTACTTTCATTTTCTCTGAATTGCCTATTCCTTTACAAAAGCACAAAGACTCTATCAAAACTCCATTTTTTTCAAAAAATAAAATAATAAAATCCTAACTTTAACAGATAACAATCAATGGTCTTGCTTGTTTAGCTTATAAAAATTGAAGCTAAGAAAACCATATTGGATCTAAAATGAGTGGCATAATGATTTTTGTTTCTTTTTGAGTGATGGGTAGTAATAAAAAGAGTAGTAGCAATAGTATCTTAAGTGTAAGAACAAGAGTCCATTTGAAAAAAACAGGAAGAAGATGGAAGAAGAAAAAGAAGAAGATGAAGAAGAAAAAGAAGAAGAAGAAGAAAATGGAAGAAGGAGCTGATGTAAGTAGTTGACGTGGCAAGTATGTGAGTACATGGACGACACATTGGCAAAAATTGCTACCACGTTTGTTGTTGTTGTTACATTTAACGACATAGGACTAACAATTAAATTAATAAAAACTTAGAGTACTTAAATGTTACAAATTAAACATTCATGACTTAAGTGTAAAAAGTTTATTACTTTGAGGACTGCAAATATTGTTATCCTAAAAGAAAATAATTAAAAATGAATTTGAATGTAAAAATATTGAGATTAATAACTTAAAATTATAAAAACAAAGAAAATTAGCCATAAGAAAGTACATGAAAGGATTCATTTTCTTTTAAACAAATAATTACCTTATTTAGCATTTGGTTTTATTTTGGTATATGATACCAATTTAAGCACAAATACCATAAGTAAAATCAACACAATTATTAACATAAACACAGTGATTACAATAATATCTGCAAAATATTAATGATAAAGTATAGAACAAGAATTTAAACAAGAGAAAGCATCTATAATTGAAGAAAAGAGCATGGAATAAGAAACATTTAAATAAAGTAAATGGTAAATATAATCAAAATAGAACTAAGATGAGTATTGAGAATTTGCGCATTATAATTGAAGCAAAAAAAATCAAGAATTAAAAATGTTAGTAGAGAGTTAGTAAAGTTAGTAAAAGTTAGTAATTGAGATTGAGATCTTGAGATTGATAACAAAAGAAATATAAGATGTAATGTATGATACTAATGTAAAAACATGATCCACACAAACATTAAATAAATTTGGGGTGCATGCAAATATGATGAATGATGTAAGCTAGGGTTCATGCAACGTGATGCAATTTCTAAACTCATGCAAGAATGATAGTGATGCATGTTGAGGTACATACAAGGATGCATCTAGAGGATCTAAAAATAAGCATACACATGATAGTGATATGCATTAAGTAATTACAACCAAAATGACTCACAAATCATAAAAACTCTAAATTAGACCAAGACTTGAACAATCAATGTTGATTTATAGTCAAATCAATAATTAAAGGAATCAAAACTTTGATCAATAATAATAAAGGAAACAACACATAGTAATCAATATTCAAAACAAAAATTAATACCAAAACAAGTCACAATTCACAAGAAAATGCAACAAAATAATCAACAAAATTCATAATCACAATCATTATTCAAAGGCAAGAACAAGGATCACTTTTGAAAGATTGTAAAGAGATGATAAAAAATATTAAAGAGGCAATCAAAATAAAATTATTTCAAAATAGAAAATAATGTTAAATACTTCAATTCCATCATCCTAGGACCTTTAAGGAGGGTTAAAATGTTTATTGTACAACCATGGACCTATATAAACCCTAAAGACCATCATCGGAGTCACTTGGAATGGGAAAACATCAATGGTCAGTTTAGATGCCTGAAGAGCCAGATTTGGCTCTCCAACAGCCAGTTTGAGAAGCTCCAATAGCAGGGTTTGGTGATGAATAGACGATCAGCTATTCATCAGCCAAATTTGACTGTTCATTATAGAACCGTACAAAAATCAAGCTTTTTTCAACCAAAATTTAATATTAATTCCCCAAACTGCATAATTGATATGAGAATTAAAGAGTATGATGTTCTTAAAAGTGATTAACCTTATACTTTAGGCAAGAGCTTACCAAAAAATAAAAGCTGATTTAAAGAGAATTGAGATTGAAGTTGTAGGGTCAAATGTGGTTTTTTATGAGTTTGAGTGAGGATATTGGTTTAGATTGAAGGGAAATTGATGTTTTAATGATTGATGATGATTTGAGGGATGTAATTTTGACTTTCTAGAAAGGAATTAAGAAGAAAAGAGTGAGAAATAGGCTAGAACAATTTTCTAAGGGCTTTTTTGAAAGAATTTTCAGGATCTTTCTTAGTTTTTATGCTAGAAAATTTCTTGTTTCATATGTGGAAAAAGCCTCCCTAAAAGCTTCCTCAAAGCTTATATTTATAGGCAAGCATATGTATTAGCATTAAGTGTAAATATAATACACTTTGTAGGGCTGAATATGTAAACAAATATCCTTGCCCTTTATTATCTTGACACGTATCTTACTATATTTCAAAATTGGAATTTTCTAAACTTGGTAAGCACCCTTTTTGACAAGTGGCCCTTTTAGGATAGGGATAAATGAGGTAGATAATTGTGGGGCCCATTTTGACCACCGAAGGTCATATTTGACTTTTTTGTCAAATAGGACCCACTAACACATTAAAATTATAAAAGACAGTTTTAGATTGAAATTTGACTTCGGGAGCTCGTTTTGACCATTTAAAATTTTTGTTGACCAAAGTTTGACTTTTGTTCAAAGGGCTTCCAAAGGTTATAAACCCTAGCTCTTGGAACTAAAACCAGACCGAAAACTGTAGAAAATAGACATGAAATAGCCCTTACTTATACTTATTAGTGTAAAAGACACGACTCATGTGATTTTTCTCACTATTCTTCTCAAACCTCTTTTTCAACACTAAAAGGTTATGGTTGATTAGTATTTATTTAGGGTTTGTTTTGGTCTCAAAAAGGGTTGACCTATAATCGGGTAGGGTTTTAGTGGTTCAGTTGATCTTGGAAGGGTTTAAATATCACTTCTCTTCATCAAATTGTCTACATTATAAGAGATTTTAGCTTTTTCATCATCGGCCTTCACTCTTTTAAAACATGATCCCAACACTTTGCAAGTTAAAAATTTCCTCCTCCTCATCCCCTATAATTATCATATTGTCTACATAAATTATTAAAATTATTGCCTTTCCATATTAATGTTTCAAGAACAAGATATGATATGAGTTACTTTATTTAAACCTAAGCTTTCTCATGGCTAGGTTAAATCCACTAAACCATACTCTAGAGGTTGTTTTAGACTATGTAGTGCCTTCTGTAACTTATATACATTGTTATCAAGTGATAAGTTGGTGAAACCTTGTGAGATAACCATGTACATCTCTTCCTGAAGAATCCCATGTAGAATTGCATTCTTTATATCAAATTGATGGAGGGTTCATTCTAAATTTATTGTAAGAGATAAGAGAACTTTAATTGTGTTTAGCTTTGCAACAGGGGAGAATATTTTTTGATAATCATTACCATGGGTCTAAATAAACCTTTTTGCCATGAGTCTTGCATTTTATCTTTTTATGGATCCATCTGTGTTGTGCTTAATGAGAATATCGATTTGCCTCCTACAGTTCTCTTTACCTTAGGTAATAGAACAAGATTTCAAGTGTCATTCTTTTATAAAGTTATTATCTCTTCAATTATTGCTCAGGTCCATTTGAGATCATTCAAGGCTTCTTGTACTATATAGGGAACATGCTTAGTAGAGAGTTTATGCATAAAGATTTTCAATGGCTCCGAGAGGTTCTTGGTGGATACTTGATTAGCAATTATACACTTCCTACTTTTCTTTCATGATCTAATGACTTAGTGGCTTTCCTCGATTATATTTGACAAGTAGTTTATGGCCCATAGAATTATTTATATTATTTAAAAGAGCATAGTTCATATTTTGCACCTCAAGAGTATTCTCAGAAGATAGGTCATTGTGCATTAATGTGTGGAGGGTGACGGCCTTGTGTTCATGCTTCGCACTTGGTTGTTGCTAGTTGCAAGTAGACATATTGCTCAAGTAATATAATGAATAAAGTGCGAGTATCATTCTCACAGAGATTAGTTATCAAAAAATAATTCACTTAGTTAATTATTTGTCTAAACAAATCAATTAAAATTCATTATTTGAATCCTAAATTAAAATTGAAGAACAACTAAGCATAAAACTAGCTTAAATCAGTGCAAACTGATTCAAAAAAAAATTATGATGAAAATATGTAGTAGAAATTCACTTTTCACTTTAGAATTTTTTTATTAATTAAACAAACTTCACTTAACCTAATCTAAATTTCTGCGCATGATGCTTACCACTAGTGATTTTAAAATTCTCTCTCAAGCAATTAAAAGATAATTTAATTAATTCAATTGATAGTCTAAACTCATGGACTCTTACCTCGCTAAATCAAACTAACACATCTTTAACTAAATTTAAACACAAGGTAATTATTGTAATATTAAGTATTCAAGAGGTCTCTCAACTCAATTGAACTTAGTAGACTTTAAACTAGATCCTAAGTCATTAATCTCCTCTCAGTTTCATAATGACTTATGTGAATATTCAAATTAAATCTTAAACACAAAGCACACATTACCTCTCAGTCTCAACATAACTTAACCTTAACCATAAATTGAATATCATTAAGCACAAATTTAAAATCCATATGTAGGAAATAAAACTTTGATTAAATAAAAAAAGTTCATTAATATATCCTAAAACTATTAAGATCATTTTTAGCACATATTAAAAATTTGGCTTAAAATGTTTATGAAAACAAGAATAAAAATAGAAGAAATTCCAGCAAACATAATGAGAAAATAAGAATTTAAAAATAAGATTTAAAGGTCTTCAATTCTTTAATATGTACAACTCCTTTAAATGTTGAAAATCCTCTTGCTCGAATCCTTGCAAAATATGTCTTTTAATGTAAAAGCTTATGAATGATAATGTTATGATATTATATCCTCCTTTATTCATTACTAATAGTCCTCTTTATAAGCTAAAATTCATCCTTCATTGTGTTAGAATAGGATTATGCTTTAAAGGAATCAAAATCCTAATTGAATTAGGGTACTTGTACAACCCTTTATCAATAGCACAACTTCAATAGAATTTCAATCGTATAAGATGACTAAATCAGCTCTTGATGTCTGCATAAAATTTGTACCCTTATCTCTTAGATTTTCAAAACACTTTTAATTACATCATTTTAACCTCTATACCTAAAGTTATGGCTAAAATACTAAAGCATGCAATAATTATAATTCTTCTAAATGAGGGTGCATGGCTATATTATGTAATCGCATCGCTATGCAGTCCTTTCTTTGCACTTTCCTCTGCTCTTAGCCCATATTGTACAGTTTTGTACCTGCTCTAACTCTTAATGTCTTACTTTCAAACTCCGTCGCACAATTGTGTCATGAAACCATACAGCCGTGCAATTTTCTAGGTTATAATTTCTAGTTTAATTTCACTCATTTGACCCCTTCTTTTCTTATTATTCAAAATTTAACAATCAAACACCTAAACATAGACATAAAATACCTTAAATGCATTTAGAAACATTACCAAATTTAACCAAACATAAAATCAAATATAAAACTAAACCTAATCTATATGAATTATGCAAAATTAATGAATAACTAAAATAAAATCCTAATTCAACATATTTTAACCTTTTTAACAAAAATAATCACACTTAAATTAGTAAAACTAGTTAAATATTAATTCAAAATAAGCACAAAAATATGCATTCATTAACTCCCCCACTCTTAGACTTTTGTTTGTCCTTAAGCAAAGACTTCATCAACACCACAAATCATGCATATTAAGGAATTTACCAAAGCATAACCACATTTAAACATACTTATCATAGCTCTTATTTATCAAAACTAAAGATTAAAAACAAGTAAAAAAATAACTCTTCTCAATAGAATTAATGAAAGATGCATAGAGTAAACCTCATAGATCATAAGCAAACTCAAAAATTTTAAGTATTAGAAATCCCTTAACCTTTACTAATTCATTTTTCATAAATTGCAAAGCCAAAAAAACTTGAATTGTCATGCTAGTGCACTTTATACTCCATCTCGCATTTTAGATCTAACAAGTGCGTTTTACGCTCATCTTGCTCTTTTTTTTCCTTTTTTTTTTAAATGTAAAAGCAACTTTGACAAGTGCATTTTATGCTCCATCTTGTCTTTTTTATTTGTTAGTTTCTAACATAACTCAAAATAAAAGGTGATTTTAATACTTAAAATGATATGATTAAGATAAATTCTCCACAAAATAATATTCTACACACCTTTCACTCACTGAAAAGAGAAGTACTTTTTAAGTTAAACTAAACTCTAATGCTCAATCCTAACCTAAGGTTTTAACACATACACAAGAACTAAGTTAAGCCATGATTATACTAAGAAAACTTAACCTAAAATGCATAATTTATAATATTGATGAATGCAAAACTTATAAGGAGGGAAAATTAGATTAACATTTAAAACATTCTTAAATACTAAAACATAATTAAATTAAACCTAAATATATCTAAATAACTTAGGGATATAAAACTAACAAAACTAAAAATTTAAAAGTTTCTTACAAAATGTAAAATAACTAAAAAAAATTAAAGAAAATGTAAAAGCAAAAATAAATAAAAAGATAGATATACTCCCCACACTAGAATTGAACATTGTCCTCAATGTTCCCATTTAGGTTCCCCTTACTCCTCATTCCTCATCAATTAACCTACATTAAGAACATGAAATTCAGTTAGTGGAAAAATATAAAACTAAAAATAAAAACTAAAATTAACATTAAAACTAAAGAAAAGGTAAGAAAATGTTTGGGTCCACACATGTAACGGGTATATATATTAAAGTGAGGTGAAAATATGTTAGCAAAAAGATAATAAAAAAACATAACCAAGAAAGGTAAACTTAGTTTTTACAATGACTTTTTTTTCAAGTCGATATGATTGTATGGCTGTGTGATGTAGGCGTACAGCCGTGCGCTAGACCCTGAATGTGTGCAAATTTGATTTCGCAAATTGCACAGCTGTGTTATGCTACCATGTGCTAGGCCTAAATGTGTGCCAATTCAATTCTCAATAATCCTATATTTCCTACCTAATGTAACCCCAAGTTAGGATTTTCAAACTACCGACTCCGATCTATTAATTTAGATTGATTATACAAGAGTTTTTCAAGGCTCAACTTAAACATTTACAACTTAAGTTCTCAAGGCTCACTCACAACCTTTCACCAATTTTTTTTTATTCTCACACTTAAACTTAATCCTAAGTGTTTCTAAGGCTCACACTTAAACCTTCCTAATTGCATTCTTAATACTAACTTAAAACCTTTACAACAAGTTATTTTTCAAGGGACTAATAATAATCCAAAGAGAAAAAAGCTCAATACTCACTCCTTCAACCTCAAAGAACGAGTAAATAAAAGAATCCTATCTCTAACACTTACCTAACTCTCACAAAAAGGGTACAAAAAATCAAAAAGAGTTTGATTAGAAGCAAAGAATCTATAAAGAAAAATTATAAAAGAAACAAATTTAGATTAATAACTTTTAAATATTAATTTTGCTCTATAAAGTCTCTAACTCCTCAAATATATTGAGTTTGTATTTATAGTGGAGAGGCCAAAATATGGCTACTAAGGCTTTGATTTTCATCTCCAAAACTTCTCCATCTTTATTTAATATTTCTTTTATATTTTGTAGAAATTTTAATGCTCACAATCATGAGGGAAGGTGTCATGATAATGAGGGTCAAAGATATAGTCATTGAAGCTTTACAATAGTTGTTACAGAAGTTACCAAGTCACCTATGCGACGCTTAGGACCATGAGTGGGGCCATAAATGGCAGTCCCACTTTTCTTCATTTGGATTTAACTTGCTTGAGATTGTGATTGGAATGCTCACAATCATAAGAAGATGCTCAAGATTTAACTTTCTTCATTTGGACTCTTCATTTGGAAATAAAAATGTCAAATAAAATATAAGGAAATAAATAAAATAAGATGAATGCAAGCAATTAAAACATTGAATGATTGATCATGCCAATTAAAAAATAGGTACACCAAATAATAATTAGTTGAAAAACAAATGAAAAATCAATCACAATCCAAAATGCAAGGTGAAACCTATGTTAAACATAACACATACTAAAATATCATTATTCATGAACCGTAATGTGTATTCCTTAGAGTGCTTCGAAAGATAAGACATACCAAAAGATAAGGCCAATTAAATGCGATTTTTTAGATTCATTTTCATTGTGTAAAGGTTAAATTCTATTTGGACTTATTGATGTTTTCACATTAAATGACAAGACAAGTAAATTGTTTTGCTAACTCATCATCAATTAGCATATAATTAACTTCAATTACTCCTACACAACATGAGATCAAACATCTTTTAGTGCCCAAGCCATGAATAGTTCTGGTTTGTTAATCTCAAAATAGTCTTTAGATAGGAGGTTGAGAAGAAATTTTCGTAATATACATTGTTAGTGTGTCCTAATTTTATGTAATAAAAGTATTTAATTTTAGCAAATCTATTTTGCCTACCAAATCTATGATGTTTGGTAACTTTCCTAAATATAAATGTCCTTTAATGAATATGCAACTCAAAATCACAATGATGCATAAATGTTTTGGGTCTAAGGTGCATACTTGTATGTCTCTTATTGTGATACATGTACACATAATAGAATTTAGGCCTTTGAGTTAAGCCCTTAGGGTATTTAGCCTTTTAAGGTTTGACCTTTAAATTTTTAAGACTCTTAATTAATCTCAAAATCTTGATCTTTAATGTTCTCACAAGGGATGAGGAAGGAGTATCTTAGACAAAACTAGGGGGACTTGATGATGTGGAAGCTCCATTAGAATACCCACTTCAACTTTTATCACCAAGAGAGTAGTGAATTTGATGTAAATTGAGAAAGTTGGTAGTTTCAATTTTTACAACTATATATAAAAAAAAACACTTATATTTAGAATTATCAATAAAATAATAAAAATTAAAATGTTTACACAATTAAATTTAATTTCCTTTTCATAAGTTGATTTTTTTTTATATCTCGATTTAAGGTATAATTTACCTTCCTTAGAGGGATAAAGAGATAAATAAAAATTAATTTAGCAGTTTTAAATTTTATTTGTATAAATATACAAATATTTACTAATATATAAGTTAGTTTTTATCTCTTTTGTTTCCTTTAATTTAATGACAAAATTAATCTTAATTAATTATTTATATATGCAATAATTTAAAAAAATTTGAATCCACCGAAACGTATAAGAATATGTAGAGATCTTTTTTAATAGTTAATTTCATTTAACTACTAATAAACATGAGGGCCAACTAAATAATACGTTGAAGTGTTGGGATAAAATGGTAGAAAATTGTTCTAGTTTAAGTTAGATTTTGAGTTTGAGTTTTTATGTATAAAATTGTGTTATATTAATTATTAAAAAACTTTTACCATTCTGATTGTCCTACTTGAATTGAAGCGAATTAATTAAAATTTAGAAGATTCTAATTATTAGTAGTTTAAAAAAAGTATAAATCTTCTTGGATAGAATCTATCCAAGTCTTTTTTAATAGAAATGATATTTTAGTAAACTTATATGGGACTATGAGGCCATAAGTGAAAAGTAGAAAAAGTGCAATACTAATATTGTCCTCAATGAGAATTTTACAAATTAAATTTGAATAAAAAATATGAACAGATTCAACCCTTATCAATAGTGTCACTTTTAAGGCAGGAAAGGAAATTGAGGCGATGTGACAGATAAAAAAGCAATTCTTATAGGCAAGTCTTCCTTTTTTTTGTTTGACTCTACACTCTTTCCTTTTCACCTTTGCCTTTTTACTCCATCCCAATTCTTCCATTACTATTCATCTATTTTTTAGGACAATATGACCCCTTTTTCATATTTTTATCTTTTACGTACATTATATGCTTTTAAAATGGTAAAAATAAAATCCCTAGTTGGCTAAGTCCCAAACATCTAAATGTTTAAATATTAATTTCTAAAAAAAATTTCTTTTAGATTTTAATATATATTTTAAATTTAAAGTTCAAATTCTTTGGCCTTATAATCTATTTATAAATAATATTGTGTTAATAAAAAAGTAAATAGTATTCACAATAATTGTCTTTCTTTCTTCATTCAATAATTTACAGGGAATTAAAGAATAGTAATAAAAATCAATAACCATTGAGATCAATTGATAGTGATTGTTTCCACTTAAATGAGGTCTCGGGTTCAAGTTCTGCTGTATGCAATTAATGTTGAATTTGTTGTTGGAAAACTTTTGCTGCTCTTATTGTCTTACCTCACTACAACCAAAAACACTTATTACAACATATTGTTAATGACATATTCAAAAAATGTCATTTTAAATAAATATGATCATATTTAAATAAATATTACTATAAGTTTATCAATTACAATATTTTTCTTATTAAATTGACATTTAATAAAAAATGTCATTGTAGTTTGAAATTTTGCAACATTTGTTTTATGACATTTACTTAATGTGATTATAGTTTCAATTGAAAAGTAAAATTTTTTCTTATCTTAACCAAATAAAAATAATTTTTTTAAATCTGTACAAGGTCATTGAATTTTAA
Organism: Mallotus repandus; assembly: GCA_949671775.1. NCBI lineage: Eukaryota > Viridiplantae > Streptophyta > Magnoliopsida > Malpighiales > Euphorbiaceae > Mallotus > Mallotus repandus. The sequence goes on along the minus strand of CATIWM010006550.1, from coordinate 3,343 downwards.
TTGTGTATTTTAAATAATCAATTTTGTTGACCTTAGCAACAATCAATCTTGATTTTAATCTTAACAATCTTAGTTTTGAGCATTTAATATATTTGTTTAAGTGTGTATAAGCTAGGACTATCATGGAAATCAAAATGGAGTTAAGCATGCTATTAGGCAAATTCGACCTCCGAGATTCAAGGAGGATTTTGACATTCTTAGAGCTCCAAAATGAGGAAGTGATCTCCTTAATATTTGAAGTAGACATCTTAAGCTTTCCAAATTAAACTTACTTGTCAAAATCCAAGTTCATTTGGATATACAAATCTTGAATCAAAGTTAGCATGTGCAGCTTTAATCTTAAGTTGAGCAGTTCTTAGTATTTAAGCAATATATTGAGCTAAAGATGTACAATTAAGATGATTCAAAGTGATATGGGAAGGTAAGACAATTATATACAACTTTTATGTAGAACGTGAAGGCTAATTCGATCTTCTTCATTGACGCTCATGAGCACCTTCACGAGCGTCTCACGAGCAACCTCCTGTAGCATCTTTTTGTACCTTTTTAAGTGATTTAGGCAGTGATGCTCACGAGGAGTGCTCATGATCATGAGCAGCTCATGCGCACTCTTTTGACAACAAAAAATGGGAATTTTTGACTTTTTTTCAAAGGTAACAGCTAGTACTTTCCTCCTCACGAGCTAGAAGCGCTTCCTCACGATCGTGAGCCTCCTTTAAGCTGCAAAAAGTCCAAGAATATTCAAAAATCATTTATAGATGTTGGAGACATAATTGATACATCCAAAAGCAATATTTTTGAGTGTTTATCTATGTAAACACCTCCAAGAGCTCAATTGAATGCTAAGAAACTTGTTTATCATTCATTCTCTCTTAAGCATTCATTAAAGCTATCAAACTTTCAATTTATTCAGTCTTAGTTTCATAAACTCTTGTGAGACTTGGGCGTGTGTTAGAAATAGAATTTCTACTTCATCTAAGTCTTGGGATAGATTAGAAGTGAAGTGAGATTTATTTCTAAAAGAATTGGTTTAAGTGTTTAGCCATTAAAACACTTGGGATTTGGTTTAAGAGTGAGCCTAGAAACTCTTGTTTGTAAGGTTATAAGAGTGAGCCTTAAACTCTTGTGTAATCTCAATCTTGTGAATAAGATTGTGGGTGATTGAAAATCCTAACTTAGGGATAAGTTAGGTGGAGACGTAGGATTGTTGTTGAATCCGAACTTCTTAAATCATTGTGTTCTTCATTCTTCCTTCCCAACATTCTTTCTATTTTTGTTTAAATTTCAATTACTATCGATTTAAATTCGATTGCCTTATTCACCCCCCCTCTAAGGCATTTTCAATTGTCTACTCTTATCTCAACGCAGTATGTTAAGAAATGCCTTTAGCTTTTAAGCTGGTGATTTCCTTATTGTTAGGGTTGATTTTTAGGGTTTATTTTTGCCCATGAAACGCCACTGTTCCATGTTGCTAACGTGTAACAAGTTATCCAGCATCACTGCCATATGTCTCTCATTGCAATGCACTGTCGCATTTAATGAGTTTGATATGCACGCACATAACAGACGTCCTAAAAAGGGTATAATGTTGAGGAAAATAAAAGTTTGAGGATTCAATTAAACGAAATAAATCAATAAGGACTTATTGAAAGAAAGTCGAAAGGTTGAGGGACGAAAAAATGGTTTCAACCACAAAAGTTGTCCCCATAAATAGAGATGATTGTCGTCCCCTAACATCTTGAGGATGACTTTATTTCATCCCTTCTGATGGAGACAACATTGACCCCTATATGTAGGGACGATGGTCGTCCTTAATATGTCTGAGGACCACATGTAACTCCCTAACAATGGGGATGACTAATGTCCCAATAAATAAAGCCAAATGTCATCTCCAATATATGGGTAGTAGAGAAAGGAAATTACTATGTAATTGCAACTGCATGCCTTTTGCCAAGAGACAAGCACGTATGAAGAAATTTTTTATTTGTGACTAATATGGATCTAGCAATTGCAACAGCCGTTATATATTATTATTATTATTATTATTTTTATTCATTACAAATACATATAATATAAATGAATAACAAAATAGTGAAGATATAATAAAACAAAAAAAATAAATACTTATACTTCATAATATTTAAAGAGGGCTTACAATATTCAAATATTTAAATTTATAAAATAATATTCATAATTCAAACAAAAAAATGTCTAATAATTAATCTAAAAAGTACATATTTCTATTTCTATGAAAAAACCTTACATAGATTAAAAAAAAAAAAAGAACATGTCCAAAAAACCTAACATATACCTAAATAAAATGGTTGTTGCAAGATATATGCATCTTTTTTACATTTATCTATGCACCTGTAAAAAAATAAAATATATAAATTAGAATTCAAAATTATTGAATAGCTTATAACATAATAGTAGAAGAAACACAAACTAACAATAATTATACAACAAAACATTGGCAATTCATAGTAGTTTAGTGACAACCAAAAAGGAGAGTTTTTAGTCTTGATCAACCAAACCTAATAAAATCTGTATTTTATTACAAGAAGGGAAGTAAGATTAGAAATACAAGAGAGGATACATCATACAAGGTGTATATGGACCAACTCTATATACCAAACCAAGCACCAAATATTTTCCATAAAAGAGAAGATGGAGTAAATCCATATCCATTGGAATGGCAAAGAAAGTGAAAGCAAATTATAAAATAATACAATAAAAGAAAAAACAGAGAAGGGATATACTAGGTCCGAAAGTTGCTTCCACTCATGTCTCAATTCCTTCTGAAATTTGAAATTAATAATACATCAATCAGAAACAAGTTTAACATAAAAGAATGAAAAAATTTCTAATATAACCTAAAAGACATATAAATATAAATTTTATAATATGATTAATTTTGTCGTCCCCTATTCTATCAATTAGGAAGAATTAGGGACATTAAAATTAATTATCCCCCTATTATACCTAACAATCATCTCCTATTCCATCAATCACAATGAATTGAGGATGATAAAATTAATCATCTCCTATTGTATTAAACAATTGTCTCCTATTGAAAAAAAAAGTTTCCATAGACATAAAAAAGTTTGTCCCCAAAGCTAGAGTTATTTTTAGGCTAAAGTGGCAATTTGCTCCCTAAACTATCTTTGAAAATGCAATTAACCCCAAAACTAACTTTTTTAGCTATTTCACCCAAAAAAATCTCAATTTGGGCTATTCACCCCAATTTTCAATTAAAAAAGGAGAGTGTAGTGCACTCTCTTATTAGAATAATTACTACTTATTAAAATAAATTATTTACATTAACTAATATTTATTTAGAGCA